>JAMKQA010007537.1:0-24051 GCA_024699735.1 Posidonia australis | reverse complement strand
AGGATGGGTCTTTCTTTGTGCAAGGTGGGTGTCAAGGTGAGCCTAAGCTTGTCATTTCAGCTATGAAGGCTTATAAGTCTTTGGTCAGGGGTTGCGTGGGGTATCTAGCCAATATAGTTACCTCCACTTCTCCGGAGTTGGGTGTTCAAAACATCTCTGTGGTGTGTTAATATCCCGACGTTTTCCCTGACAATTTGCCTGGTATGCCACCTCACAGGGAAGTAGAGTTCTCGATCGATCTGATCCCTGGTTCTGGTGCTGTGTCGAAGCCTCCTTATCGCATGGCGCCAGCGGAATTACGAGAGCTCAAGACTCAGTTGCAGGAGTTGCTGGACAAGGGGTTTATCAGGCCGAGTGTGTCTTCATGGGGAGCACCTGTCTTGTTCGTCCGCAAGAAGGATGGTTCGCTCCGACTGTGTATAGATTATCGGATGCTGAACCAGATCAAAGTGAAGGACAAGTATCCCCTGCCTCACATTGATGACCTATTCAACCAATTGCAGTCTGCATCAGTGTTCTCGAAGATTGATCTGAGGTCAAGGTATCACCAGTTGAGGATTCGAGACCCAGACATTCAGAAGACTGCTTTCCGAACACGGTACGGGCATTACGAGTTCACAGTCATGCCTTTCGGCTTGCCTAATGCACCGGTTGCATTTATGGATCTGATGAACAAGATTTTCAGCCCTTTCCTGGACCAGTTCGTTGTGGTTTTTGTTGATGACGTGCTGGTCTATTCTCTTGATGTTGAGACTCATGCCTTTCACTTGAGGGCGGTTTTGGATACTATGAGGTGTCATCAGTTGTACGCTAAATTCTCCAAGTGTGAGTTTTGGTTGAGTGAAGTCATGTTCCTTGGCCATTTGATTTCGAAAGAAGCCATCAGAGTGGATCCTACCAAGGTTGAGGTGGTGAGCAGTTGGGAGCAACCTAGAACTGTGTTGGAGATCAGAAGTTTCTTGGGTCTGACGGGCTATTATAGGAGGTTTATCAAGGATTTCTCCTCCATAGCCACGCCTTGGACAGAGTTGACCAGGAAGGGTGTTCCTTTTTGCTGGGACCATAATTGTGAGGCGAGTTGCCAAGAGCTGAAGTCTCGTCTGGTTTCTGCCCCTATGTTGACTTTGCCTTCTGGAAGTGGTGGCTTCACTTTGTATAGTGATGCCAGTGGCGTTGGGTTAGGGTGTGTTTTGATGCAGCATGGCAATGTTATCGCATATGCTTCACGTCAGCTGAAGGATCATGAGAAGAACTACCCAACCCACGATTAGGAGATGGTTGCCGTAGTGGTCGCTCTCAAGCTCTGGCGACACTATCTCTATGGGAAGCAGTTTGAGGTCTTCATCAATCATTAGAGCCTGAAGTAGATCTTCACGCAGAGGGACCTCAACCTGAGGCAGCGCCGCTGGGTGGAGTATTTGAAGGACTATAATTTCAGCCTGACCTACCATCCTGGCAAGGCCAACGTGGTCGCCGATGCCCTAAGTCTGCGTACGCACTTGATGGCGAGCCTGATGGTCAAGGAGTGGACCATGTTGGAGGATCTAGTGAGCTGTAGGCCGAAGCGGCAAGCTCGAGGAATGGTTGGTGCCCGGGTGGCCAACCTACTTGTTCGCCTAAAGCTATTAGAGTTTGTTGTCGCCTGTCAGCAGCTGGACTCGTTCGTTCAGGCTGTGTTTGAGAAGCTTGAGGCTGGGTTGAGAGCCTCATTTCTTTGTTGGGACATATAGAGAGCTGAGGTATGACATGCGTCTGTATGTGCCCCAGCATGAGGAGGCCAGGCAGAGGTTGTTCGATGAAGCACATCGGTCTAGGTACACTATTCACCCGGATAGGACGAAGATGTACCGAGACCTGAAGCGGAACTTTTGGTGGCTTGGCATGAAGAGAGATGTTGCTGACCATGTGGTGAGGTGTACTACCTGCCAGTTGGTCAAGGCAGAGCACCAGAGACCAGGAGAGACCTTGTAGCCGTTGGATATTCCTATATGGAAGTGGGAGCACATCTCGATGGACTTTGTGATTGGTTTGCCGCGGACTCAGAGGAAGAACGACACCGTGTGGGTGATCGTGGATCGGCTGACCAAGTCCACTCACTTCCTGGCCATTCGGGTGAAGCTTCCGATGCATCGCTTGGCAGAGTTGTATGTCTCCGAGGTGGTGAGGTTGCATGGTGTTCCGGTGTCCATCGTGTCAGACAGAGACATGAGGTTCACCTCAAGGTTCTGGAGAACTCTACAGGAGGCCTTTGGCACTGTCCTCAACTATAGCACGGCATTTCAACCTTAGTTGGATGGTCAGACAGAGAGGACTATCCAGACGCTGAAGGATATACTCAAAGCATGTGCCTTAGACTTTCAGTGGAGTTGGGAGGACCATTTGTCGCTGATTGAGTTCACTTACAACAATAGCTATCACTCGAGCATCGGGATGGCGCCGTACGAAGCTTTGTACGATAGGCCATGCAGATCACCAGTTGCTGGAGCGAGGTGGGCGAGCGTCAGTTGCTTGGTCCTGAGCTTGTGCGGCTGTACGCTAACAAGATGGATTTGATCCGGAGCAGGCTGTTGGCTACACAGAGTTGGCAGAAGAGCTATGCCGACAGGAGGTGGAGACCGCTGAAGTTTCTGGTGGGAGACTATGTGTTCTTGAAGGTGTCGCCGACCAAGGGAGTCATGAGGTTCAGGAAGCATGGCAAGTTGAATCCTTGCTATATTGGCCCATACCAGATCACCTAGAGGATCGGTGACGTTGCCTACCGGTTGGATATTCCACCAGAGATGTTGTCTGTGCACGACGTGTTCCATGTCTCCATGCTGAGGAAGTGTCTGGCTGACGTTTCTCATGTGATCTCAGTTCAGCCACAAGGGCTCCAGGAAGATCTGTCCTTTGTGGAGGATGTCGTCGAGATTGTTGACTGTAAGAAGCAGGTGCTGCGGAATAAGGTGATTCCGCTGGTTTTGGTGCAGTGGTGGCATCATAGAGCTGAGGAGGCCACGTGGGAACGTAAGGAAGCGATCCTAGCCCAGTACTCGTATCTTTTCCCAAGTGATTTCGAGGGCGAAATCCTCTTTTAAGGTGGTTAGGATGTAACACCCGTAAAATTCTTTTTTTAATTATTTACATTTTATGACTTTTATTCCTGGACGGGTGTTACTGTTCTGAAGCCCGTTGTGTGGTTTTGTGCTTTTGAGCTTCGGCCTCGTGGATTGGCTTCTGTTTGCGTGTCCCTGTGCGTGGTTTGGCACTGTGCTTGTGGGGCCCAGGTGAGGGATCCAAGTGGGGCCCGCGTTCGTGGGCCGGCGGTTGAGGCTTGCAGTAGACCTCGTGGTTGTGGTGGGTAGTTGGGTGTGTGCGGTGGCTGGCAAGGCTGGTTGTTGAGGGAGTGTTGGTGTGCGCGTAGCCGTCTGGTTGCATGCACACAGCCACCTACTCCTTCTGCATGGCTTTTTAGGCCTGGAGCCTCTGCCATGCACGACCTAAGTCTTCTCTCCTCCCCGCGCATTCTCTCCGTCCCGAGCACACCTCCTTCCTCTTCTCCTTCCACTCATTCTCTCTCTCTCTCCCTCCACACACTTCCCCTCACCCCCGTCTCTCTCTTTTCTCTCTCTCTTTCTCTCTCACTCTCCCCCTGTTTTCTCCTTCCCCACGACCTCCTCTTTGTTTGGTGTACTCAAGGGCCGGTGATGATGTGCAATGGCTCGTGCTGGTGTGTGGAGCTTGCGTGGAGTGCTCCCGAGGCCATGGTTGCATCGGAGCTCGCTGGAGATCGCCGGAACTCGTTTTGAGGTACGCATCTCCACCTCATGTAATAGAGAGCATGAAATTGGTAGAAAATGCTAGAATTGCATGAAATCTAGGTAAATTTACATTCCTAGAATTTATTGCGATTTTATGAGGATTTATGGTGATTTTAAGGGCATTTATGGTGATTTTATGTTTTGTGCAAGATTTTTGGTGCTTGCTTAGGGGGTCCGATCCGAGGTCCCAATTGAGGTGATTTCGAACTATAGGGTTTTGAGCTGTTTTCTGAGATCGCAAAATTCGACATACCGAAGTGAAAACGGCATACCGAATCAATGAATTTCGGAATACCGATTTCGTTCGGTATACCGTTTTTCTGTCAGTTTGGTCCTTCGGTCCATTCGGCCTACTGAATCACCTCGGTCGACCGATTCAGTGGATTTCATCATACCAGAGCCACAACGGCATGCCGAATCAGTGGATTTCGGTATACCGAACCTGATTTCCGACATGCCGAATCTAGGCCCAATTATGCTTATAAAATGTGTTTTCCAAGGGCTTTCTGGATTGTTGTGTTTGTCCCTACGAGATGGGATTGTGGGCCGTCAGTGGTGGTCCCCTGGGACACCTGACGTGTCGTTTTGCCGAGGTTTTGGAAGAATTCTCAAAGATATGAAAATGGTTTTGGAAATGGATTTTAAAGAAATAGTTGACCTATTTTGGAAAAATGTTTTCCTGGTTTTCTGTGTGTGGGCCGAGACAGTGTGGGTCGGTGTCGTCGAGACTAGGGAATGTGACGACATTCTCGAGTGGTCGTACGCGACTCCCTGATTGAGGTCGGGGACCGAGATACCTGAGGCTGAGGGGCGTCGAGTCTTGGAGGTATGAGACTCCTTGACTGTAGTCTCAAGGCTAGGGTTGTGGTCCGTGGGTTGAGGTGTTTCATGGCATAACGAGGAGGTATGATACTCCTGTTGTAGCTGTGAGCACTGAGGCTCGGGTGTCATCGGGTGTGGAGGTATGACACTCCCTCCTGAGCACCATGTGTAGAGGACGTCGTGAGGAGACGGACCCTGTGGTGGCCAGTGCTGGTGGGACACGTGCCGCATAGTTGGTAGCGTCCTGAGAGACAGGACAGCCTTCCCAAGGAGGGTTGGCTTTGTGAGGGTTCTCCAGGTAGGGAGAATCGCGGGACAGTAATCACTCCTGCACAAGGTGAGTTCACCGTGGCAGTGCAGAACGTCGTGGTCGCTCCTCCGTGGACGGCGTGTGGCTAGAGTTAGGTTGCCTGGTGTCGGGCTTCCTGACTCACAGTGTGTAGTTTTGGCCATTGGGGGTCTTTGCTTGTGGCTTTGGGCTAGTAGCGCCTTGGTTGCGGTTTCGACCGGTGTGGGCTTGGTTTATGAAGTTTTGAGAAAATTGTTTGCGAAATGAATTTAAAAGGAAAATTAATTATAGTTTTGTTTTCTGCGGTTTTCCTCAAGGTGCGTACTGGGTGACTTTGGTCACTCATGCGTTTTCCTTGTGGTTTTGGTTTGCAGGTGCAGACATGCTGACATTTAGCGTAGCGCATATAGTTTGGAGTCTCCTAGCCGCACACATGGGTTCCTAGTAGTTAGCTATTTACTGTTTGGCTTTAATTTTCCCGTAATTTAATTGTTTTAAATTATTGTGGAAAATTTGGGGCATGACAGTAGGACGCCGGGGAAGCTCACTGGAGGTCATCGAGGAGTTCGTCGGAGGAGAGAAACGCCGACGAACTCAAACGGTATGCGTTTCCCTCCCCCCTTTAATTCCTAGAAAGCATGTCTAGGTGTATTTTGATGTGGTAAAGATCATGGAAGCATGAAAACAAGATTAGCATGTTGGAGAAATGATTTGCAATTTTTTAAGGAGATATATGTGGGATTTTGTGAAATATGTGTAATCTCTGAAAATGGATAGAAATCATGTAAATCCTATGTTTTGATAGTATTAAATGATGCACATGCATGCTCTGGATGTTCTTGAATGATCTCTGTATTTTTTCGAGAATTATTGTGTATTTTTTGGTGATTTTACGAGTTTTTCAGTGTTGCGTTCTGTCTGGTTTTCTGCACGGATCCTGTAAGGGTCAAGCGGATTTCTTGGTGGAAACCACTAGTGGATCCTACTGGCGAAAATGGCCAACAAACCCAGGTGGCAGTTTTGACCTGCGAAACCTATATTTTTCAGTAACTCAAAAATGGTCTCAATAAAGGTGTTTTGAATTAAAATGTGGAATATACCTGTAAATAACTGAATAATGCATGGAAATAAGTAATGAAATGGCTTATGTAGAAATAAAGCTTTGATGATGACTTCCATAAAATGATAAACATTATATGTGTGGAAAATGGATATGGATTGAGGATTTCCTAAAATGAGTGGGAAATGCCTAGAAATGAATGTGAACCAATAAATGGACAAATAACATGATCATGGTTAGTGAGAACCATGAATGTGAAAATAAGTGATTGAGAATAAGTATTTAATGATGATTTTGAAAAGGGATTTGAAAGAGTTTTTAAAGGAAGTTGCATATGTTTTAAATGATTGCTGAGATGTGTAGGAACCACATAAGAACCGATTGACTGTACCGACAATGGGTAGTGAGACCTTTGAGTAGTCGGGGATAGGCCTAGGTTGTGGCTGCTGAGTTTGGTCCTAGAAGTGAGCCTCGTAACTATGTGTGTTGTAGTACTATAGGATCCGAGAGATGATAACCTGGGGATCCCTCAGTGCAGGTGTTGGTCGAGCCTAGGGTTAGAGTCTCCAGGTACTCGGGCACCCAAGGGTGTCATAGAGTAGATGCATTCCATGCTTGTATCAGTGAGGATACGCTACTTTAGGCTACGGTCGGGGCGATTGGACTCCTGTGCGGGGTGGTTCACCTCGGCACTATAGTGTGGACAGGGATAGAGCCTCGTTAACTGCTTGAGGCTAGGTCAGTCACCTGTGGCCAAGGTGATAAGGTAGGTTTTTGAGATAGATTGAGATTTGTGTGTTTACTAGTTTCCAGCCTTGTTTTGTGAATAAGGTGATTTGTGCTTTGCGCTGGATGCCAGGTGAGAAAATGGCTTCCTGAAATGCACTAAGTGATTTGGAAATGTACAAGAGATTTTAAAAGAAAATGACAAAAGAGTTTTAAAAAGTCATGATTTATAATTGTTTTTCTTCGATTGTGTATGTTGGCTTTTCGAGAATCGTGTTTTCCTTGTGGTTTGTGATAGTGGTTCAGGTTTACCGATTTAGTGTGTGAGTTTTGGGATGCGTACTGGGTGACATTGACGTCACTCACGTGTGGTTTTAAATTATTTATTTCAAGTACATAGCTGGAGGTGTAGCCTTTCTTTGGTGCGATTTTCGAAGTCACTGACCTATACATAGGTTTGGGTTATGTTTTGAAATTATTTAATTATTTATTTTACTAAATTATATTTAAATAAATTATTTAAGTAGTTTTTGTACTATTGTGTAGTGCTGGGGCGTTACAATTCGGGCCTTCCTTTATTCCTTATAGCTAAAGACTAGTGTGATAGTACATGATAAGGTATATATAAGTTATAGATATTTCAACTGATACTATTTTTCAAATTTTGTCTCTACTCTTTGAATCATTGGGTTCTCAATCACTCAGTCTTACTTTCGAATTTCAACACTAGGCTTCTGCTTCACTCCTAATAGATTAGATTAATGTGGATAGCTCCTGATTGTTTTTTCATTTTCCTTTTTTTTTTTTGAAAAGACACCTAAAAAATGAAAAAGACACAAAGAAAACTCTCTTTTTTTTCAATTTTTTTTTAATGGAAAAATGAAAAGTCACCCAACAATTAAAAATATATATATATAAAAGACATAGAGAAGACTCCCCCTCACACCTAAATCATGCATTGTCCTCAATGTATACAATGAACGATATGATTAATAAATTCACATAAAATTAGAACAAAGATATCTGATTCGAGATGAAGTTCTTCTACTGTTAAAAAAAAAAAAAAAAGTTATGCACAATGTATACATATAAACAACCTAAGACCCTAAACAACTCAAATCCTTCTTCTCCCAGTTGATCTATGAGAGGTGGACCTTCTTAACTCCTCTACGTCAATTCTAGTCTGCCTTTATTTCCTACAAATCCTCTACAATCCCTCCCAAATGTTGTGGTTGAAATCACTCTAAGACGTATATGGAGGGACGTCAGTCCAAAAAGTGTCTTTCCTCATCCTTACCAGGGGATGACTCGACTCTAATAATGTGCTTCTGAAGCATATGATGCTCCCATGGTATACGAACAATCAATCTATTTGAGTTAGACATTGTCTCTACAACTGCCATTTGTCGCAGTTCTTGCGATTCAAATGCAAAAGTCCTAACTATATCAGTGATGAGAATAGATAAGGGCAGAGTTGGCTTCCTTCTTGTTCGCTTTACTTGAGTAATTGAGTCAAACAGTCTACAACAGAGGCAGATCCTAGAATCCCTAGTCATCATCATGTAAACAACATGGAGTGTAGGAATATAGAAAAATGAGATGTGGGAACCCTCTATATTGTTATTCTGGACCCACCTACAAGCCATGTACACATTCTCATACATGGTGGTACCTCTAATTCCCCTATCTAATGCTAGAGCACATTTAGGACCCATGTGTGGCAAATAGTTTCCTAAATCATCGAAGGGTAAATGTACAGAAGACAAGGGAATTCCTGTGACTTGGGAGATTAACTCTAAGGTTACTTCAACATTAAGCCACGCCACATCAAATAAATTACCCCTCTATCTAGATCAACATTGTCTCAATCAAAATAATTGTAAAATTCATCTACTAAATGGGGTACCAAGAAGTGCTCATTGGTGGCATGCAACAAATAGTGATAATCTCTAATTAAAATTTGTTTCCTAAAGAAACTCCCACAATTTAATTTCCAAATATTTCATCAAAATTTTTGTCAGGAAATACTCCCTCTATCGTTATCATCCATTTTAACTAATTACTTTACAAAATATATAACACGAGGCTTGCACAAAAATAGCAGAGACAAATGGACTGGTATGCTTACTGCCCCAAAAATGGAGGGAAATGACCACTGATGGTGAGCTTTTTCAGCAGATCCGATGACACGAGGTACAACTTTTGCTTTAGTTTGTTCTAAGTTTAATATAACTTCTGTACCTAAACACACTTGGTGGATAAATTTTAGTGCTACTATTCACATAAGTGTGTCTATGCAATGTTGCCTAAGTTGTCAGATATCGAATGATGACGAAAGATACATCTTTGTGGATGACGACAATAAAGTAAAAATAGAAGTAAAAGCTATTAGTTATTTTAGATTATTGTTAAGAATTGGTTGTTATTTAGATTTAGAAAAGACTTATGTTGTACCATCATTTAAGCAAAATTTAATTTCTAATTATGTTTTAGATAAATCTGGATATTCTTGTCTACAAGGAAATGAAAAATTTAGTCTTTTTCAAGATTCTAATATTATTGATATTGGTTCCTTGATTAATAATGATAATCTATATTGGCTTGATATGATAGCTTCTTATAATGAAATATTACATTCTACATCTAAAGGTACAAAGTGAAAATTAAGTAAGGATTCTGCTATATTATGACATAAGCACTTAAATCATATCTCTAACAACAAATAGAGAGGCTTATGTCAGATGGAATTCTTCGTTCTCTTGACTCAATAAATTTTCAAGTTTTCATTGAATATATTAAAGGAAAGCAAACCAATGTTACAAACTTAAGTTCTAGTAGATGTTCAGACGTCTTAAAACTAATACACATTAATATTTATGGATCATTCTCTATGACATCTTGGAATGATCAATAATAGTTTATTATATTCATAGACGACTATTTACGTTATGGTTACCTATATCTCATTCATAAAAAATCACAGGCCTTAGAAGTGTTCAAATAATTTAAGGTTGAAATTGAAAACCAACTCAGCAAAAGAATTAAAGCTATTAAATCTGACTGTGGTAGTGAGTACTATGGTAGATATGACGAATCTGGTAAACAACATCTTGGTCCATTTGTCAAGTTCTAAGAAGAATGTGATATTGTTCCTTAATATACCATGCTTGGTTCTCCAACCAAGAATGGTGTTGTCGAAAGGCACAATATGACACTTAAGGATATGATGATGAATATAATTAGTCATTCTACCTTATCAGAATTTCTCTAGGGTGAGGCACTTAAGATTGTAACTTATGTATTAAATAGAGTACTAATTAAAGCATTATCCTTATAAATTATGGATTGAGAAGAAATCCAACATAAAGCATCTTCATGTGTGAGATTGTCCAACAGAAGCTAGGCATTATAAGCCTAATGAAAAGAAACTAGCCTCTATGATTGTTGGCTGCTACTTATTAGATATTCTAAGAGGTCAAGGGACTTTAAGCTTTATGATCCCACTACTAGGTCATTTTTCAAGATGAGTAATTCTAGGTTCCTTAAGGAATTAGAGTTTGAGGGGGAAAATAAGGGAAGAAACATTGTCTTTGAAGGAGAATTTATTTCTCTTCCTTCAGTTACTAGTGATGATGATTAGAAATTAATTTCTGATATTATTTAAGATACAAATCAAGAACAAGACATTATTGATCCTTCCCTCATTCAAGAAGAACAAACTCAACTTCCTCAAGAACCGATGTCACTTAGAAGATCCACTACAGAAAAGAGAAATGTGATTTTAAATAATTATATTGTATATCTCTAAGAATATTAAGTATATGATGACATTATAGATAATGACATGATGGACGATGATACAATCAACGTCCATCAAGTAATTAATAGTTTCGACTCTTAAAAGTGCATCGATGCCATGATTGATAAATTCAAATCTATAAAGGATAATGACGTTTGGGATTTTGTTTCATTACCTGAAGGTACAAACCTCATTGATAGCAAATGGATATTTAAAACCAAGAGAAATTCAACAGATAATGTGGAAAGATATAAGGTTTGTCTTATTGCTAAGGGATTTACTCAAAAGAAAGATATTGACTATAAAGAAACTTTCTCTCTGATTTCATCGAAGAACACTTTTTAGATTATTATGGCATTGATTGCTCATTTTGATCTTGAGCTATATTAAATAGACGTAAGAACGACATTTCTCAATGATGACATTAATGAGATGATCTATATAATGCAACCAAAATACTTTGCATTAGGTAACACAAACAAATAGTTTGTAAACTTAAGGAGTTCATTTATGGTTTAAAACAAGCATCTCCTTAATGGTATTACAAATTTCATCAAGCTATCATCTCATTTGGTTTTGAGATAAATATGGTAGATGATTGTGTATACCATAGGCTCTGTAAGAGTAAATATATTTTCTTGTTTTGTATGTTGATGACATACTTCTTATCACTAATGATATGGACATACTTAAAGAGACCACAAAAAAATTTTCAAACAAATTTGAGATAAAAGATCATGGTGAAGCTTTTTTTTGTATTAGGAATACAAATACTTCGAGATCGTTCTCCAAATGCTCTTAGATTATCATAAAAGAATTATATAAAAATGTCCTTAAAAGGTATGACATGAATGGATGCAAATCAGAAAATACCCTAGTGATTAAGGGAGACAAGTTTAGTCTCAACAGTGCCTTAAGAATGATTTTAAATATGAGGAAATGCATAAGATTCCATATACTTCAGCATTTAAGAATCTAACGTATGTTAAAATACACACGAAAAGGAGCAGCTACGTGCATGCCCAACCACCACACATGCATCTTCCCGTCTCCAGCTGCCCACCAGCCACACCGCACACAGCTCAACCATCAGGCTTCAGCACGAGGCCACTCGCTAGCTTGAGCATGAGCCAGCCACTCACCACACCAACCAGCCCACAAATGCAGGCCCCACACGGACCCACACAAGGGTCCACAAGCACATGCCACATGCACAGTACCAACCATGCACAGGAACACACAAACAGAAGCCGGCCCACAAGACCCAAGCCCAAAATCATAAAATCACACAAATAGGCCTCGGAAAAGTAACACCCGTTTAGGGATAAATTCATTATAAGGTAAATACTTACCAAATGAATTTACATGTGTTACATTCTAACCACTCTAAAAGAAGATTTCGCCCCCAAAACTACTAGTAGGCAAAAAAATACGAGTATTGGACTAGGATGGCTTCCTCACATTCCCACGTGGCCTCTTCGGCTCCATGATGCCGCTGCCGCACCAAGACCAGCGGAATTACCTTGTTCCGCAACACCTGCTCCTTGTAGTCTATAATCTAGACGGCATCCTTATCACACCCCAAATTTCTTGTAACAAATTAAACAAATTAAATTACAGGAAAATTAAAGCAAAACAGAAGATATTAAACTACCAAGAACCTGTGTGTATGGCTGCGAGACTCCGATCTATATGCACTATACTGAACCTTCTGCATGCCTGCACCTACAATCCAAAAATACGAGGAAAACGCATGAGTGAAAAAAGTCACCCAGCACACACCTCACGAAAAAATGACAGGAAAAAAAATCATAATTAATTTTCTTTTAAATTCATTTCTAAAACCATTTCCTTAAAACCTCTCAAATCAGGCCCACATAGGCCAAAATCACAATCGAGGCTCTACTAGCCCAAAACCATAAGCAAAGGCCCTCAATGGCCCAAAACCACATACAGTGAGTCGGGAAGCCTAGCACCTCAATGGAAGCCACAAGCAATCCATTGAAGAGCCACCAATGGCGTCTGCACTGCCACGACGTGCCACCCTGTGCAAGAGTCGTGTTGTCCCGCGATTCTCCCACCTAGAGAACCCTCACAAAGCCAACCCCTCCCTAAGAAGACTGTCCTGTCTCTCAAGACGCTACCAGCTATGGGGCATATGTCTCACTTGCATTGGCCACCACAAGGTACGCCTCCTCATTGGTCATACCTCCACACCCGACGACACCCAAGCCTCAGTACTCACAGCGACAGCAGGAGTATCATACCTCCCCGTCATGTCATAAGACACCTTAACCCGTGGACCACAACCCTAGCCTCGAGACGACAGTCAAGGAGTCTCATACCTCCAGGACCCGATGTCACTCAGTCTCAGGTATCTCAGCCCCCGACCTCAACCAGGGAGTTGTACTCAACCACCCGAGAATGTTGTCGCATTCCCTGGTCCCGACGACACAGTCCCACACTATCTCGGTCTGCATACAGAAAACTAGGAAAACCATTTTCCAAAACTGCCAATCATTTCTTTGAAAACCATTTTCGAAACTATTTTCATATCCTTGAAAAATTCTTCTAAAACCTCAGTAAAATGGCACATCAGGTGTCCTAAGAGACCACCACTGACGACCCACGATCCCATCTCAAAGGGACAATACAAACCAAACCGGAAAACCTTCGGAAATCACATTTTATAAACATATTTGGGCCTTGATTCAACATGCCAAAAATGAGATTCGGTATGCCGAAAATCCCTGGTTCGGTAGACCGATTAGAATCGGTCAACCGAATTAGTTCAACGGTCAACACTCAGGCCAAAATCGATATATCAATAATGGTTCAGCTGACAGAAATCCACTGATTTGGTCAACTGTGCAAAATCGGATGACCGAACTTCGACCAAAGGACCAAACTGACAAAAAAACAGTATACCAAAATGGTTCGATATGCCGATTTCTGCAGAAAACTAGAAAACGACCCAAACCCTACTGTTCAAAATCGCCCAACTGGGACAGATGATCGGACCTCCAAAACCAATAACAAAAATCTCACATAAAACATAAGATGTAGATCCTTGAATCCACTACAAAACCCAACAAACCAAACCAAAAACCATTCACCATGCATCAAGATATAAATTCACAAAGGTAGGAGGGTCAAAACGACCTAAAACTCAATAGTCGCCATTAACACCCATAAATATCTTCATAAATACTCATAAAATCACAATAAATTTACCTAGATTTCATGCAATCCTATCTATTCCTACCAATTTCATGCTCTCTATTCAAGGGTTGGAGGTGCGTACTGCAATGCGCGTTTCGGGTACCCAACTCCAGTCTCTAGCCAACACCAGCGACACCCCGCATCCACGACCATTCCTCGACCTCAGGGATGCCACTCCGGAACTTCATGCACCATCGCACACCGCCACTAGCCCTTGAGCACACCGAACAGAGAGGAGAACATGGGGAGGAGAGGAACAAGGGAAGGAGAGTGAGAGAGACAGGAATGAGGAGGAGAGTGGAGGGAGAGGGAAAGAGGTGGCGTGCTCAGGACGACGAAGCAGAGGGAAAAAAGGAGGAGAGGAAGGATGAGCTGGTTGTGGCCACCATGCATAGGCTTATAAAGCCATGCAAGGTGGTAGCTGAGTGTGTGTACAACCGTGCATCCCGTCTACCCACAAGCCACACGAGCATACCAAACTCACACCACCAACTCGCTCCCACCAACTGGCCCACGAACACGGGCCCCACGTGGACCCACACCCGATTCCATAAGCACAGTGCCAACCATGCACAGGGACACGCTACAGAAGCCAACCCACAAGGCCCAAGCCTAAAAGCACAAAGCCACACCAACAGGCCTCGAAACAGTAACACCCGTCCAAGAAAAATTCATTAAAAAGTAAATAATTACAAAATAAATTTTACGTGTGTTACAATCCTCCACAAAGGACAGATCTTCTTGGAGTCCTTCGGGCTGAACTGGGATCACATGAGATGCGTCAGCCAGACACTTCCTCAGCATGGAGACATGGAATACGTCGTGCACAGACATCTCTGGTGGTAGGTCCAACCGATAAGCAACCTCACCGATCTTCTAGGTAATCTGATACAAGCCAATATAGTGAGGACTCAGCTTCCCACACTTCTCGAACCTCATGACACCCTTGGTTGGCGACACCTTCAGAAATACATAATCTCCCACCAGAATTTCCAGCGATCATCGCCTCTTGTCGATATAACTCTTCTTCCAACTCTGTGTAGCCAACAGCCTGCTATGGATCAAATCAACCTTGTCCACATACAACTACACAAGTTTAGGACCAATCAACTGACGCTTGCCCACCTCACTCCAACAAATTGGTAATCTACATGGCCAACCATACAAAGCTTCGTATAACGCCATCCCGATGCTCGAGTGATAACTATTGTTGTAGGCAAACTCAATCAATGGCAAATGGTTCTTCCAATTCTCTTGCAGGTCTAGGGCACATGCTCTAAGCATATCCTCCAGCATCTGAATAGTCCTCTCTATCTGACCATTCGATTGAGGATGAAATGTTGTGCTATAGTCAAGCACTATACCAATGGCCTCCTGCAGAGTTCTCTAGAACTTTGAGGTGAACCTTGTGTCTCTGTTCGACACGATGGACATCGAAACACCATGCAACCGAACCACCTCAGAAACATACAGCTTCGCCAAACAGTGCATCGGAAGCTTCATCCAAATGGCCAGGAAGTAAGCAGACTTGGTCAGCCGATCTACGATCACCCACACGGTGTCGTTCTTCCTCTGAGTCCACAGTAAACCAGTCACAAAGTACATGGAGATATGCTCCCACTTCAACACAGGAACATACAACAGCTGTTAGGTCCCTCCAGGTCTCTGGTGCTCTGCCTTGACCAGCTGGCAGGTTGTACACCTCGCCACATGGTCAACAACATCCCTCTTCATGCCAACAACCAAAAGTTCCGCTTCAAAATCTTGGTACATCTTCATACTCCCGGAGTGAATAATATACCTAGACCGATGCGCTTCATTGAGAAACCTCTGCTTGGCCTCCTAATGTTGTGCACGTATAGGCGCATATCATACCTCAGCTCTCCACATGCCCCAACAGAGAAATGAGGCTCTCCACTAGCCTCTAGCTTCCCAAACACAGCTTGAACAAATGGATCCAGCTGTTGACAAGCGACAATAAACTCGATCAACTTGGGGCAAACAGTCAAGTTGGCCACCCAGGCACCAACTGCCCCCCGAGCTTGCCACTTTGGCCTATAACTCACCAGATCCTCCAGCATGGTCTACTCCTTAACCATCAGGCTTGCCAAAGCGTGTGTATGCCTACTCAAGGCATCAACGACCACGTTGGCCTTCCTAGGGTAGTAGGATAGGCTGAAATCATAGTCTTTCAAATACTCCACCCAACGGCGCTGCCTCAGGTTGAGGTCCCTCTAAGTGAAGATATACTTCAAGCTCTAATGATCGATGAAGACCTCAAATTGGTCTCCATACAAGTAGTGTCGCCAGAGCTTGAGAGCGAACACTACGGCAACCATTTCCAAATCGTGGATCAGTTAGTTCGTCTCATGATTCTTCAGCTGGTGCGAAGCATATGCGATGACATTGCCATGCTGCATCAGAACACACCCCAACCCAACCCCACTGGCGTCACTATACACAGTGAAGCCACCACTTCTAGAAGGTAGAGTCAACACAAGAGCAGAAACCAGACGAGACTTCAACTCTTGGAAACTCGCCTCATAATTCTGGTCTCAACAAAACGGAACTCCCTTCCTGGTCAACTCTGTCAGAGGCGCGGCTATGGAGGAGAAATTCCAGATGAACCTCTTATATTAGCCCATCAAACCCAAGAAACTCCTGATCTCCACCAAAGTCCGGGGTCACTCCCAATTGCTTACCACCTCGACCTTGGCCAGATCCACCCTGATACCTTCTCTAGAAATCAAATGGCCAAGAAACATAACTTCACTCAATCAGAACTCACACTTGGAGAATTTGGCGTACGGCTGATGATGCCTCAGAGTATCCAAAACCGCCCTCAGGTGCAAGGCATGAGTCTCCACGTCAGGATAGTAGACCAGCACATCATCAACAAAAACCACAACGAACTGGTCCAGAAAAGGGCTAAAAAGCCTGTTCATCAGATCCATAAACGCAGTCGATGCATTAGTCAAGTCGAAAGGCGTGACTGTAAACTCATAATGCCTGTACCGCGTCCGAAAAGCCATCTTCTAAATATCTGAATCTCGTATCTTCAACTGATGATACCCTGACCTCAGATCAATCTTCGAGAACACGGATGCAGACTGTAACTAGTCGAACAGGTCATCAATGCGAGGTAAGGGATACTTGTTCTTCACCGTGATCTAGTTCAGCATCCGATAATCTATACACAGCCGAAGCAAACCATCCTTCTTACGGAAGAACAAAACAGGCGCTCCGCACGGCGACACACTTGACCTGATAAACCCATTGTCCAGAAACTCCTGCAACTAAGTCTTGAGTTCTCGCAACTTCGCTGGCGCTATGCGATAGGGAGGCTTCGACACAGCACCATAACCAAGAATCAGATTGATCGAGAACTCTACTTCCCTATGAGGTGGCATACCAGGCAAATCATCAGGGAAAACGTTGGGATATTCACACACCACAAAGATGTTTTGAACACCCAACTCAGGAGAAGCAAAGGTAACTATACTGGCTAGAAACCCCACACAACCCCTGACCAAAGACTTATAAGCCTTCATAACTGAATTGACAAGCTTAGGCTAACCCTGACACCCACGTTGCACAAAGAAAGACCCATCCTCAAGAGACCCAAAATAAACTCTTCTCCGAGCACAGTCGATCAAAGCGGACTACTGCGCCAACCAATCCATGTCGAGTATCACATCGTACTCATGTATGTCCATTACGATCAGGCTAGCGTCGAACTCTTTGTCGTTCAGCATTAAGTCAACAGACCGTAGATACTTCCACGCCAAACTGTGCTCCCTAAATGACGTTACCATGTTGAGATGAAAGGCTAGCCTAGTCGGTCTCTCTCCCAACTCTACCGCGAAAGACTCAGAGACAAAGGAGAAAGAGCGTCTTGAGTCAAACAACACTTTGGCCATCTGACCAACCACAATAAAAGAACCTGATGGCCAAGCAAAGCAATACCACCACATCCATATAATCAGGTAGATTTCCAAGTTACAAGGATATTACAACAATCATAGAGGATCACAATACCAACCAATCATCCTTACCCTCAATTACATCTCCCGAAGTCCCAGTGCCTGAAGCTGCAATGGTAAACACCCGTCCCCTGGTCGACTGCTACAGCGTGCTTCCTGCCTTCTTTGGCGGTTCTGGACGGGATCTCTGAATGTGTCCTACCTTTTCGTAATTGTAACACACCACTGGAGTGGAAGTACGTCTAGGTTGGGGACAATGTGCAGTAATGTGGCCCACCTGACCATAGTTAAAACACTAGTTCCCACCGAGAGTACTGGACCCTGTCTGACTGAAGCCAGCTCCACTACTCCTAGCAAAACTCCCCCATCTTGCAGAGGAAACATTGAACCTTCCATTCTACTTCTTCTCAAGGCTACTTGAACTACTAGCACTTGGAAGACCAGAGAAAGAGAATCGGGAGGTAAAAGAAGATTTACCCTTCCCTTTAGGACGGCTCTCCAGATACTTTTGATTCTCTGTCGCAAAGTGATAAGCCATCTCATCCATGTCCTCCATAGTCTAGCACCAACAGCCCATCACCTTCACTGCAATCTTGGGTTCAAGCCATCCAGAAACCTCGACACCCGCTCCTCCTCAAACTCATAGGCGGGAGCGAAACATTCCAACCGGGCAAACTCAGTCTCATATTCGAGCACAAACATCGTGCCCTGCTCCAAACTTTAGAAATCTCGGTGAAGCTGCTCCTTCACATGAGCGGAGAAATACTTATCATAGAAGGCCGCCTTGAAATTCTTTTACTGAATACTAACAGTTACTGAGTCCAGAAACTTCAGCCACCTCATAAACTTCCACCACTTATCTGCCTTACCATCTAATAGATAAGTCACCAGCAGCATCCAATGCTCCTCTGGGCATGCCATGCTCTCCAGCAACTTCACCACCTTCTCCAACCAGGCCTCACTCTCCTCGGCACCAACCTTGCCCTTGAATGACGGTAGACAAAGCTTCATGAACTAGCTCAGCCACGAGTCACTTGACAGCTCACTAGCACTACTCTTGCTGAAGGCATGGAGATTCTGTATGCTAAGCTCCGCAATTCGGCACAAACCGCCTTCCATCCACTCACATCCTCTCAGGGCTCGAATTCCTCAATAGAGGTCTTGTATTCACGGCTACGAGGAAGCATCTTGTAAGGAGAGAGACAAAACACCTACACCACAAACAAAACAACAACCAAAAAACCATGAAGAAACCAGGTGCAGGCTCCATCACGCATGCAAAACCTATGGAGTCTCTAGACCGGACATCCTAGGCTAGTGCAATCTAGTGAACTTGATGCTCTGATACCAAGTTTGTAATGCCCCCAATTCCAATAATAATTTAAAACAATTTAAATTACAGGAAATTAAAAGCTAAACAGAAATATCAACTACTAAGAACCTATGTGTATAGCTATGAGACTCCGGATAATGTGCATTATGCTAAAACCCATCTGCATGTCTACACTTGCAATTCAAAAACCATGAAGAACAAGCGTGAATGACAAAAGTCACCTAGCACGCACCCCACGAAAATAACAAAAAACAAATCTATATTAATTTTCCCTTAAAAATCATTTCGCAAATCATTTTCTTCAAAACCACCAAGACTAACTAACCAGGCCCAATAGGCCGAAAACCACAACAAACATGGCCCACACTGGCTAAAACAGCAAATAGGGCTCTACTAGCCTAAAATCACAAACAAGGCCCTCAATGGTCAAAACCACACACGATGAGTTGGAAAGCCCGACGCCAAACAATCAACTCTAGCCACAAGTAGCCACCAGAGTGCACCACACTACCACAGTGGCACCACCCTGTGCAGGAGTGACACCGTCCTACGATTCTCCCGCTTGGAGAACCCTTACAAGTCAACCCCTCTAGGAAGGTAATCCTGTCTCTCAGGATGCTACTAGCTACACGGCACGTGTCCCACCCACATTTGCCACCACAAGGTATGCCTCCTTATGGCGTCCTCCACATGGTGCTCAGGAGGGAGTGTCATACCTCCACCTGAGCCTCAATGCTTACAACAACAACAGGAGTATCATACCTCCATGTCATGTCACAAAACACCTCGACCCGTGGACCACAACCCTAACCTCAAGACTACAATCAAAGAGTCTCATACCACCAAGACTCGACGACTCTCAGCCTCAGGCATCTCGGCCTCCGACCTCAACCAAGGAAATGCGCCCAACCACCCAAAAATGTCGTCACATTCCCTAATCCCAACGACGCGACCCACAGTGTCTGGGCCCGCATACAGAAAACCAAGAAAACCAATTTCCAAAATGGGCCAACTCATCTCTTTGAAGACTATTTTCAATTCATTTTATATCTTTGGAAACTCATTCAAAAACCTCGACAAAAAAACACATTAGATGTCCCACAAGACCACCACTGATGGCCCATGATCCCATCTCAAATAGGCAAAATAAATCAATCTGGAAAACCCAAGAAAATCATATTTTATAAGGGCAACTAAGGCCTGAATCAGCAGACCATTTTGAAAACGAAATACCGAAATTCTCGGATTCGGTCGATCGAAAAGGATCGATCGTCCAAACTAGGTACAAGTCGACGCTCAAGGTCTAGAACAGCATACCGAAAATCAGATCGGTCGACCGAAAGTCCCTGATACAGTAGTCTGATTTGGTTTGGTCGACCGAACCTATACCAAGAGGATCAAACTGACAGAAAAATGGCATATCGAATCATTTCTTCAAAAGTAGAAAACAGTCCCTAGCCTCAACTCGCGAAATCGTCCAAAATGGGACCAAGCGGTGGATCCCTAAAACAAGCACCATAAAATCTAACTAAAACATATATTGTAGACCCTTGAGTCTACTCCAAATCCACACAAATAAAACCAAAATCCATTCACCGTGCAAGGAGAAATAAATTCAAGAAGCCACAGGGGTCAAAAACGACCCAAAACCACACAACGCCATTAATGGCCATAAATACCACCATAAATTATCATAAATTCACAATAAATTCTAAGAATGTAAATTTACCTAGATTTCATACATTCCTATCATTTTCTACTATTTTCGTGCTTTCTACAATACAGGGGTGACGTGCGTACCTAAAATAGCCTCCAGCGACCCAACTTGCTCTCTAGCCAACCACCGACCACCACCAGCGAGCACGACCTCCACAGGAGCCTCCTCGACCTCCGGAGCTCCAACCACGCCGACGTCGAGCCATGCAACCACCTCTGACTCTCGTTGGCGCACAAGCAGGGGAGGAGAAAACTGGGGAGATAGGTGGGGGAAAGAGAGGGTGAGGGGATGGAAAGGAGAGGTGAGGGGGAAAGGGTGTGCGCCTAAGGAAGAGGAGAAGAAAGAAAAAGAAAACGGACGACAAGTTGGGAAGGGTGAGGTGTGGGGGAAGCCTTCGACGGTAGCTATATACGTGTGGGAAGGAGCAGCTACGCTCATGCCCAACCACCACACAAGCACGCATGCACCCGCCCTTCTCCAACTGCCCACCAGCCACACCGCGCACAGTTCAACCACCAGGCTTCAGCACAAGGCCACCCGCTAGCTTGAACATGAGCCAGCCACCTGCCACACCAATTAGCTCACAAATGCGGGCCCCACAAGGACCCACTCACAGGTTCACGAGCACGGACCACACGCACAATGTCAATCACGCACAGAAACACACAAACAAAAGCTTGGCCATGAGGTCGAAGCTTAAAATCACACAAACCGATCTCAGAATAGTAACACCCATCTAAAGATAAATTCATTATAATGTAAATAATTATAAAATAAATTTAATATTACACTTTGGTAATGCACATTATGTCTATTCCTCAAAGAATCAATTTTCCTTTGAAAATACTCATATTCGCAATAGTAGTTAAGAGAAAAGAATTCAATTTGAAAATATTCTTGGGTAGTGCACATAACATCTATTCCTAAAAGAATTCGATTTTCTATTTGTGATTACGTAGTGAAACCTTGTGAGAAAAACTTAAAGACCCATTAAACCCGAGATCCGAACCCATACTCATTATCTTCATAAGTCTAGATTCTGATTTTAGAATCCAAATCTAGACCTGGACTGATGAAAAAAGTTGAGTCTAAGTCTAAGTAGACTCAACCCAGACTCGACCTATAACTAGACCTACCAACTAAACCTAGACTCTAAAAAAGAGGCATAAATTACCTCCTCCACAATAAATAGTTAGTAAAAGTAAGTTTGATGCCAACATGGTGGTAGATGCTAAGGATGGGAGAGAATGGAAGAAAAGTCATGGAAGACAACATCGAGTCAAGAGGAGAGCCATCGAAGAACGCCATGTTCAATAGGAAGAGAGGAAGATGACAGCACAAAGTTTTGTTCTTCGATGAAGTAGAACAAAGAGCCTATAGCGTGTACAAAAAAAAGAAGCAAAAATGTTTAAGACCAATGAAACTTTGATATCATGTTGGATAAAGATATTTTCCTCATTCATGAAGGAAGAGCAGCCATCCATTTATATCCATGAGTTTGTTACAGGTGACTACATGTATGCTATTCTAGACTTTGTGACAGGTGTTTCATGTTATTCTAGAAAAGAATCTATATATATATATATATATATATATACACACGATACATCAATACAACCACATGTTTGCGGAAATCATTTGTCGCTTGGCACCCGTTGATGCCACACCTTATAGCAGCCAGTGTTTAAGAAAGAGGAAAACACATACCCATTAAAAATGTTACTTTGAAAATCATAAAAGCATCATAAATTACACCATTACTTGCAATTTAGAGAGAGTTCACCAGATGTCCCACAGGAGTTCAAAAGA
Source organism: Posidonia australis (assembly GCA_024699735.1). NCBI lineage: Eukaryota > Viridiplantae > Streptophyta > Magnoliopsida > Alismatales > Posidoniaceae > Posidonia > Posidonia australis. The sequence goes on along the minus strand of JAMKQA010007537.1, from coordinate 1,491 downwards.
AAAAGAATCTGAACACTGATGATTTAGTTGTTCTTACAATATTTCATCATCTTTTCCAGCCTTTACATTAAAAAACCTCCCGGTTGTTCTTTGTAATCACAAAAATGTGGCACTCCTCCGAAAGGGGGAAAAAAACGTGCCACCTGAAATTAATCTGCAAAAATAATAAGAAAGGAAGAAAATCATCAGAAATCGATAAAACTCGTTAAAAAAGCAACAATGTCACTCTTTTTACCAACAAAAACTGCTAATTTAAACATAAAATAAGTGAGTGATTGAAATCTTGGAAGTCTTACAACACCTCAAGAGTGATTTTTTTTTCCACGATCCCTGCTCTAAAACGTAAATACTTACGGTTCACTACTTTCACACCTTAGAACAATCTGTTCCTATCAATTTCTTAAAAAATACTAGTAATTACTCACATTTCTTAAACCGTCTGCATCTGCTTGATCAAGTGGTAATGTCTATTTGTAGTTACACAAGAAATCAAGACTTCAAATCCAGACATCAGCTTACGGCCTTTATTGAATATATGTATTATTGTGTGAAGACCTAGTATACCTAGTATTTGAACTATTTGTGGACAATTGGAGGAGGATTCCCACCATTTTGATTATCTTCAAAGAAATAAAGGCTAAATATGGAAGCCTAATCATAGTATGTGTTATATTAAGTATATTAGTGGGTTAATGAATCTTATATGTTACATGAATCCTATCTCTTATAATCCACTATATATATATATATATATATATGTAATACTCCTCTTTAATGAGATAATCTTTCTTCTTTAAATACAACATGATTCCAGAGGCTTGTTAACAACCCTAACCACAGGAGACAATAGGCCACCACTTCCGCTGCCTTTAGGCTGCCATCTGTTAGATTCCGTGTCATTAATCGTCAATGTCCCGTCCAACCGTCAGCGATGGCTCCTGATCTTCATCTACAACTATCCAACAGCTTTCCAATCATCGGAGAGTAGATCAAGGGCCACTTCTGGCCCCTCCCATATCACTCCTCCACCGTTGGTTAGCTTGACCAATCAATTCCACTGTCCTTTCTAGAGGCTTGTTAACAACCCTAACCACAGGAGACAATAGGCCACCACTTCCGCTGCCTTTAGGCTGCCATCTGTTAGATTCCATGTCATTAATTGTCAATGTCCCGTCCAACCGTCAGCGATGGCTCCTGATCTTCATCTACAACTATCCAACAGCTTTCCAATCATCGGAGAGTAGATCAAGGGCCACTTCTGGCCCCTCCCATATCACTCCTCCACCGTTGGTTAGCTTGACCAATCAATTCCACTGTCCTTTCTAGAGGCTTGTTAACAACCCTAACCACAGGAGACAATAGGCCACCACTTCCGCTGCCTTTAGGCTGCCATCTGTTAGATTCCATGTCATTAATTGTCAATGTCCCGTCCAACCGTCAGCGATGGCTCCTGATCTTCATCTACAACTATCCAACAGCTTTCCAATCATC
>JAMKQA010007534.1:0-25158 GCA_024699735.1 Posidonia australis | reverse complement strand
GCATGTAGATTCACAAGTGTGTATAATTGAATATTTGACTACTTGTCATATTTTCTTAAGTGATTATTAATCATTAATCACATTTCATTTGTTATCATCAAAACATATTAATAGATTTTTCCAACAAAAGGAACTCCCAGGCTCAAACCTAGGAACTCGTACACTAAACCCTATACCTGAGAAAGGACAAAACTAAGGGGTTAGTGAAGAAAAGAAGGCAAAACAACAAAAGAAACAAGTGAGCTATGTAATTGTTTGTTAGGGTGGCATGAATGGCACACATGCACATGAATGCTACTAAAATGCGCTCTCTCACCATGCATGTCCCACATGGGGTTGACCATATGGGAGGCACTCATGGGTTTGGGGTTTTGACTCTGGTCAGAAAAATAAGGTTCCCATTCTAAAACCTGGCCGGAGCGCAGGCAGTGACCGGGTGGTGCGTTGGTGGCCTCGTCTCCTATAGTAGCATGGAGCCTCTACTAGCACCGACATGACCCCGGACAAGGGGGGACAAACGAGCAACACGTCCTACGCCAAAGCTATAGAACGGGCTACATGAGTTTTCCTTCGCAAACTATGGGTGGTCTCAGAGGAGAAGATGCATGCCCTATGTGATCAATCATGCGATATGCTTTTGTGTCTTTTACTTGCATTCTACTAAACCATGGGGGTTTGTGAGAATTCTCTCTAGTTATGCCTTATTAGTTGTTTATCTGAGTTTATGTGTTTTATTTTAACCAGATAGGGAGGCAACCATGTCTCTACTCTCCATATCATGGAAAATACAAAAAAAAGGGAAGAAAACACACAATCATGGCATCTAAAAAGGCATGAACATGGCATGTGCTAGTGTAGTGCTCACAAGTAAGTGAATAAAAGCAAGTATCAACAGAAAAAGCATGAATTAGGTCAAGTGCATGTGTGGTGGCATAGCAATAGTGGAAAAAGGCACAAAAAGGCATGTTCAGTCAAATATGTACAAGCAAATAGAACAAGCAAACAAGCACAAAGTATATAGGCCAAAGACAAGTAAGAAAATCAAAATGAAAGCTAGAATCTAGTTATCCCCAACGGAGTCGCCAGTTCTTGTGACCATGCCGGTGGAACCCTACATGGCTCTCCTACAGTGCGTGGAAGCACACAAGGAGTCCCGATACAGTCATGGCGAAGATGGTGAATTCGGAGAAGAAGACTAGGCTTGGAAACACAAAGGACAGATAAGAAAGGATAAGGAAAGGAGTCACCACCTAGTCTTTTAATGGGAAGACGAGGAAAACCAATCACAAAGGAAAAAATCCAAAAGGAACCAAGGCGAAGAAAACATATGCATGCTCCATGCCTAATGGATGTAGTGCACAAATCAATGCAGGCCAGAGAAAGGATAAGGTTTCTTGTTACACATGGGGAAGGAGTTAAGCACCCCTATGCGCCTGAAGAAATCGGTCTTTCTAGGTTTTCTGCTTGCTAATGGTTTATTGTGTGTATGCTTGCCTATTCTGAGTGCACATGCTAAATATGACTGGAAAACATGCCAAATCATAGAAATGAAGAAGGAAAAAAGAAAAAATGATAATCCAAGGGACAAATGTAGGCATTGATAATGCCACTTTACTATACACCCTTAGGCGATGAGGGAAATTATGAAAATCAAGAATACAAAGAAAGCGTCACGCAAGTCAGCAAAAACTTGAAGAAATCCGAGAAAATCAAATTAGGGAAAATAATCCTCTTTCAGGTCAATGTCGGCATTGTCAAGCCTGTTAATGTACGCCCCTGAGTGATGAAAAGCCAAATCAAATCAAAATCGTAAAAGTAGGATGAAATCCGAGAAACAATGTGTAATTGAGTTTGAAACAAGTCGGAAGTGTGTGCATAATGCAAGAAAGAAGACATGAGAAAATATGCATGAAAAACAACAACAAAATATACAAAATGCATGTGTGAGTAAAAAGTGTAAATTTCAGGGGCCTTTGTGCAAAATTCACAAATTCTGAATGAAAACTGAAACTCTGAGGCTAAACCATCAAAAATACATAGGAAAACACATTTTGTGTAATTTTGAAGAAATCTGGAGTCAAATGTGCAAAATTGTGCATTTTTGGTCAAATTTAAGGTTCCTAGGGTTCAATATGCAATTTTATCAGTAAAACATGTGTTTAATGCAATCTTGAAGAAATTCAGGGTTAAATGTGCAAGAAAATGGTCTTAAGTTTGAAATCCAGGAAGCTCAGGGACTGTTATGCAAATTTATCATAGAAAACAAGCATTCAGTGAGAAATCAGTAAAACTCAAGGTTTAAAATGCAATTTTTGAAAAACTCTGAGTATATATTAGAATATCCAAGGTTTTATTTGCAATTAAAATAGAGAAATATGCATTTAGAACTTTTTTAATGAAGCTCAGGGTTTTAAATGCAATTTTTGAGCATATTTGAGTAAATGTTTGAATATCTAGGGTTTAATTTGCAATTTTGACAGAAAAGCATGCATTCAGAACTACTTCAGTAAAGCTCAGGTTTTTTTTATGCAAAATTCTAGACTTAAAATGTATGAAAAGTAACTCTGGGGGTTTCTATCAAATTTTAAAGCTTGGAAAACGTTAATAAGAAAACTCAAGGGTCACATTGCAATATTTCAAAACAAATATTATTAAAACGATTTAAAATCTATTGTAGGGACCTAAATGTAAGAGCAAAGGATCTATTTGTAAGAAAACAAAAGTATCAGAAGTTTTTTAAAAGAAAAACTTTTTTTTTAAAGAAAGCATGCAGCGGCCGCCAACGATGGAGTCCCGCTATTGATGATCGTCTGGGATGCCCTTCCGGGGCATCTCGATGCTTGATCAAGCATCAGGTCCTACTGAAAGGTAGAGAAGGAGGAGAGGAGATCCAATGGTTTGGATCAGAATCATGACGGCCGGAACTGGCCCCCAATCCCCTTCACCGTCGACACGGCTCCGACGACAGCACCGTGGAAGAAGGGGACCTTGGAGGCATTGGATCGATGACTCTAGACTCCATGGTGCTTGGGAATGTGGAGAGGAACATTTTTCTTCCTCCAGAGGCAAGAATTGAGCCGTTTCTCTCATCCCCTGGTCTTGCCTGCCGTTGACGTCATCTTCCCCGGTGAGCTTGGCTACGAGGGCGATCCAAGGCACAAAGAAGGGTCTTGATTGCTTCGGAGTGTGAAGGAAGAATAGAGGATCATTCCTCAGGTCTTGGCGAGGTGTTGCGAAGGGCGGAGCGTCAGATAGTGCTTCCTTACCAGTCGTCTTCTTCGACGACGGCGGAAAGGTGCGATTCCAATAAGCCACATCGGTTGATCTTCTGGGGGATCGAAGCAGTGTCCAGATGATCAGAGAAGCAAGAGGAGACTAATGGGGGAACAATCAAGCACATTGGGGCATGAATCGACCACTGGATTCGTGCCCCCACCTGTGTCGTCGAAGAATAGCTCTAGTGACGCCTAAAGTCACGATTCCAGCCAGGGATAACCTCTGGCACTACTAGAATGAACTAAGGACGGAAAAGGAAGACCTAAGAGACCACTTTTGATGAAAATTGAGGTCGGAGGGATGCTTACCTGAGTGAAACAGTGGTGAGGGCCGCCAGAGCATGCCGGAGCTCACCGAAGATGGCTTGAAACTCAGATTTTCTCCTCCCCGAGCTTCCTTTTTGCTCTTGGACCTCTCTGGTTGCTTTGGTTGTGAGGGAATCACATGGTGGCTCTCCTTTTGAATTTTCCAAGTTTTTTCCTCTCCTCCCTTTTTCTCTTGCAAATGGGGGGTATTTATAGGCTTGCAAATGGCTAGGGTTGTTAGAGTAGTTGGTTATGGTTAGTTAGAAGTTATTGGAGGTTGTTACAAGTTGTGATAGGTTGTTATGATGAAATGGGAATTGGTTAAGTTTGTTTAGGTGGTTAGAGGTTGTTATAGGTTGCTATGGTAAAGGTGGGAATTGGTTAAGTTTGTTTAGGTGGTTAGAGTTTGTTATAGGTTGTTATTGTGAAGGTGGGAATTGGTTAAGTTTGTTTAGGTGGTTAGAGGTTGTTATACGTTGTTATGGTGAAGGTGGGAATTGGTTGTAAGTTGTTAGGGTTTGACAGTTGGGTTTAAGATTTGACTTAGGGTTTTAATTAGGGTTTGACCTAGGGTTTTAATTAGGGTTTGACCTAGGGTTTTAATTAGGGTTTTGATTAGTTTTGGATTTTGGATTTGATTTAGGTTTTGATCTAGGGTTTTGGATTGACTTTGGATTTTGAATTTGATTTAAGTGGATTTTAGGATTGTGAGTAAATTTTAGGGTTTTGAGTTAGTTTTAGGGTTTAAGGTCCCATTGTAAGCATATGGGGTGTCTACACCACCCTAACAAACAATTGCATAGTTCACTTGTTTCTTCTTTTGTATTTCCTCTTCTTCTTCGCTAACACACTAGTTTTTTTTTCCTGTGTTAGGTATAGTGTGTTGTGTGCAAGTTCCTAGGCCAAAGCCCGAGAGTTCCTTTCAATGACCTCAATCTTGAGGCATTGTTCTCGACTGTCTCTCCCTGAGCTATCCGTCACTTCCGACGATAGCTCCTTGTAGGTGTCATCCCCCAGTTTGCAATTGCAGTTTCATCCTTAGTCATTCATGGTCCATTATGGCTCAGCGAGCTTCAAAGACCTTCATTCCAGCTGCTTCGGAGGGGATTTCTGTTTTCGCGCCTCCTTCCTCCCTTACTTTGGCATCTGTTACTTCACCTGCACTCCATGACAGCCACTTCCAGGCACATGAAGCTCCCTGTCCTCCAGTTTCGAGACACTGGCAAACCCTGGTTGAGGGCACCTGATCTGTAATGTCTTGTCCTTTGGTTGGTTCAGCTCCACTTGACACACAGTTGGCTATGATTGCTTCATCTGTAGGAAATCAACCAGCTGGATCTTTGAACCTCCAGCCCCTTTGACATCCTTTCTGCTTGCTCCTCCTGCCTTCGGTATTGCTACTGATGGTTCTCTTACTGTGAAATCTCAATAGCTTCTGGCCCTTGCACAGAGGTTGTAGAACATGGCTTTTTCTTTGGATCCTACTTTGACTACACCTGTTTGTCCTATTCATGAAGGTCCATTTCTACCTGCTTAGGCATTTCATGTTGCACCGGTCACACCACCACCTCAATCATCGCCACAGCTTCTCGTTGTCAAGGGATTTTCGGTCCACCTATTTCGGTCGACCGAAACAGGGATTTTTGGACGACCATATCCAAAATTCGGTCAACCATTCTGGGTGTTTGATGCCCAGTTTGGTATGCCAAATATGGCTTGGTTTGTCGAATTTGGCCCTAGCCCATATGAATAAATGTGTATGAAAAATAAAAATAGATGATTTAAATGGATAATGGGTATGTGTTAGTGGAGCTTTCCCCATGTAGATGACATAGAGGAATATAAGTGATTTTTGATATGATTTTTGGCTTGAGGTCCCCAAAAATAAAAGGAATTGATAAATGTATGTGGTTTGATGTGATTTTTTTTGGGCATGAGACCCAATAATAAATATGAATGCCAGGTTTTTGTATGATATTGAGTTTGGGACCTAATGAAGGGTCATGTTTGGTTTGGGAATGATTCCCTGCAAAGAAAAGAGAATAAGTAATGGTTTTAAAAAGAAAATCAAAGAGTTTGAAAAAGAAAAAAATAATATGTTTTGGAGCCATAAGGGTTGGCGTCAATAATGTGGTAGGAGAATGATACTCCAATAAAACCAATTGTCTAATACAACCATGATTGTTAGTGTGGGACCACGAGTGGATGGTGTCGACAGATTGTTAAAATATCAATTGTCAAATACGACTATGATTACCAATGTTTGTTACAGTGTAGGCTGAGCCTAGTATATGAACCGGGTGTTCGGGTCACCAATGAGACATTAGAAAAAGACATATTCCCCTGCATATGAAACGAAATTGAGGCCAGTTGGCCAGGGCGGTGTCCTCCCGCACAGAGAGCTTCAACGCAGTAGTTTAGGGAGGTAGGGGAAATAATGTCCTCACCTACTACTTGTGTGCCTAATTACCCCTGATCAAGGTAACATCAATAAGAAAAGTGGAAATTAATAAGAAAAGTGTTTAGACTTGTGGAAATTAAAAGGTGTGGTTTGACTAGTATTGAACTTATATTTGGTCTTAAAATCCTAATAATAAATGAGAATTGTGTTTTACCAGTTACCAGCCAATGTTTGTGGTTTTGTTTTGAGTCCTGTGAGGCATTGTGTTTTAAACTAGATCTGGTCAAGAATATGGACTTTTCTCGAAATACAGGAAAGGTTTTAAAATGTATAAAAAGAAGAAAATATGAGTTTTGAGAAAGAGCATGGTTTTGGATAAAGATTACCAAATTTTTTAAAAGAGAAAAGAAAAGGAAATAATGTTTTGGAAGGGATTTTAAAAAACCTTGTTTTGTATTAATAAGGCGTGTATTGTTTTCTCGCTGCTTTGCTGTGGTTTTCTATAGGAGGTGCGTACTGGATGACTTAGATGTCACTCACACGAGCTTTGTTTGGTTTTTAGGTGCATTGGTAGTGCAGTCTAGTCCTATGCATATGTAGGAGCTACTAACTGCACATTGTTCTTGGAGGTGAACCTTAGTTAGTTGCAGTTAATTAATTATTGTTGTAATTGATTGTGATACTATGATTTAGGTAGCGGACTTGGGTTCGGGGCGTTACATATAATGTCCATAATAGGTACGAAAGGCTATCTTTTGCTCATTTGGCTTCCTGATCCACAACTAATGGTACCAAGACCTCAAGTCAATCTTGGAAAACACAGATGCTCCCTACAGCTGATCAAACAAATCATCAATCCTAGGTAGTGGATACTTGTTCTTAATAGTGATTTGCTTCAACATCTGGTAGTTATGCAAAGCCAAAGTAAACCGTCCTTTCCTGATGAATAGTATCGGTGCTCCCCAAGGTGATACATTGGGACGAATAAATCCCTTGTCCCTCAGTTTCTGCAGCTGATTTAGGTGCTCTCTCAACCCAGCAGGTGCCATCTTGTATGGAGCCTTTGAAACAGAACCTGATTTTGACACCAGATCAATCACAAATTCTACCTCCCTATGTAGCAACATACCGACAACTCCTCTGGAAATACATCAAGATACTCCTATACCACAGGTAAATCCTGAACTCTGAACACAGGTAAAGTAGAAACAGTCGCACAGACCAAGTAGCCCTCATAGCCCCTTGCCAACTGACGGTTGGCCTTGATTGTAGATATCACTTTCCTGGGCTCACCCGGCCTGATACCTTGCACAATGCACCTCCCTCTTCCATGTCCAAAGACCATGCAACTTTAAGGAGAGTCCTCTGGCCAGAGAGAGAAGAAGAGAGAGGGCAGGTAGCTTGAGAGGGAGAGAGGTTTTTAGACTCTGTCTTCTTCCACGTAGAACACACAGCCCGCATATTCAACTGGTAGGCCATCTCCGTCTACCTCTTCCTCAGCCTCATCTTCCTCTTCCACTGGTCTGCATCGAGTAGCCAGCAACCAGCAGCCACCGGCCACCTTCATGCTGAAGCCATGAAACAAAAGAGAGAAGGGAGAGGCACGTAAAGCTCAACCCCTCCGACACTCAGTGCCTCCTCCACTGGCTTCCCTCCCTCCATACAACCTCTGACAGCAGCAAGCTTCAGCATCTAACCATCGCCAAGCATCTGTGAACCCAAGAGAGACCATCGATGTCCAGAGCATGTGAAACAAGTAAGTCTTTCACTATTTTTGCATGAGAGATCTAGTCCTCCACCACTGCCTCAGTTCGTCGTGGGATTTTAGCACGTTTAGTACCTCCACCCTTGCATCTTCACGTCGATCGTGCAGTTTCTTCCCCAGCGTCCGCGGTGGACTCTAGCATGCGTGCTGGTGGATTTTGGCTCTTGAGCATGTAGGCATGTAGGTTGGCACTCGCTTTGGCCTCCATGAACCATAGGAAGCTCTGGATCACCTCACTGCAACCCCTGAACGCGAATTACATAGGAGCATGCCGCCAGAGAAGAAACGTCGATGAGCTAGATGGGTAGAAGGGTCCACACAACCAAACTTGCATCTAATTGCTTGAACATCATTCTCTTCTCTCCCTCGACCTTCCTAAGGTGTGAGTTGATGCACCAAAGCCTCTGTTTGCTCCTTGCAGTTGTGCTCGCGTGGGAGATCGCATCGACGGCGAGGTAGGTCGGGGAGAACACTTGCACGGTCGTCCCTATACCTAAACACCTACACATCTTCCTCTCCTTCCCTGATACCTTCTGGAGTCCCTAGATCATTGTGATCACCATGCTAGAGCTCAGTCACCTCCCCCGGTCTTCCTCTTCTCCCTCAGTCTTCTTTTTCTCCTTTAGTCTTCCATTTTCTTCTTCCTTCCTATTGGAACGTCCCCATTGCCTTATTCTTCTCTCTTGACCTTTGTTCACGTTGAATTTGTGCTGCCGTGGAGAACAAGAGAGAAGGCACGTAGGAGGTTAACTCTCGTCATCCTCCTTTCCTTCGTCAGTTGAGACCACCATCCCTGCAAGCCTCCAACACCACACAAGCGGCCTCCATTCTCCACCTCTGACGCACTCTCCTCTGCGTCTATTCATTCCATCCCACGGTCGTGAGAGAGGAGGAGCACGTGGAGAGCTCTCTTTCTCTATCTCTCTCCTCACTAGCCTCCTTATCTTTCCTCCACTTCCAGTTCTTCTTCATCCTTCTCCTCATCACCCATGCAGTCCATGGCCATACAGAGAATGTGTGTGTGTGTGTGTGTGTGTGTGTGTGTGTGTGTGTGTCTATGTGTGTGTGTGTGTGTGTGTGTGTGTGTGTGAGGAGAGAATACGTATAGAAGGGAGGAGGGCAGCCTATTCATCTCTTTTTTCATCTCATCCCAAGACTCCTTCATCTTAGCCTCCATGTGGATTCATCGAATCAACATGGGTAGCCCTTGCATTAGGAAAGGGAGAAGAGGATAGGTTTGCAGGTTGCTTTGTAGACTGGTCAAGCGAGTCCCAATGGCGGATTTGGAAAGCGAGCCCAATCGACAAATCTAGGAGGCAAGTCACCAAAGCGAGGCATAGTGGCGACCTTGCTTAACGAAAGCAACAGCCGAGGATGGCCAACGAAGCTCACCTAAGATAGGATAGGCATTGACATTTCATGTCTTGCATTCATCATCTTCCACATGTGTTCGCATGCATGCACTTCATGCATAACCCCAAGCACATACATACATGCCATCTATACATCTCATGCATATTTTCATCATATATATTCTCATGCATATTGTATTTTTATGCATATATTTCATGCATTCATCTACACACATGCATTTCATGCCCATTTCATGCATATTTTCATGTATATATATTCTCATGCATATCATGCTTTGCCAAATCGAATCGAATTTGCCTTCTACACAACATTTCACACCTTTGATTTGACTATACAACTTTTTTTTGTATTGGTTTTCTATATGGCCTAAGGGCGTACATTAATAGGCATAACAATGTCGACATGGATCCGATGTGGATTTTTTTCCCCTTTTTGACTTTCACGAGTATTCAAAGTCTTCCACAGTTTTACACCAACTCTCTCTGAATATTTCTGATGTTTTGCATGAGTTTCATATCGCCTAAGGGCGGACATTAATCGGCATTTCCAATGCCCACATTGACCCTCGGATTATTTTCTTCATTATTTCTTCCATTTATGCAATTTCACTTGGGGCTTTTCTCGTTTGATTTTTGCATTCGCATTGGCATGATTTCAAGCATACATCTTAGGGTTAGGCAAGTATACATTGCATTTTTGACATATAGCAAGTGATTAGCCAAGAAAGACCAATTTTCGAGCATATGGGGATGCCTAACACCTTCCCCATGCGTAATAGGAATCCTTACCATTTCTCTGGCCCGCATCGGCTAAGTATTGCATCCATCAGGCATGGAGCACACACGCATTCATTCATTTGCATTCAATTGCATCATTTTCTTGCATTCATATGCATTTTGGTTTTCCTCGTCTTTTAATTAAAAGACTAGGTGGCGAGTCCTTTTTCTTATCCTTTTTTATCCCTCTTTGGTATTTATGAGTCGAGTCTTCTTCCTCGGATTCACTATCTTTGCTGTGACCATATCGGGATTTTTCAAGTGTGTTTCCACATATCGAAGAGTCATGCAGGGTTCCACCGGCATGGTGACACCAGTTGTACATCAATTGGTCTCAAATATCTCCACGTTAGACTATGTTCTCCCAACGGAGCGACTATGTCCAGGTGGAAAGCCAAACTAGCTAGCCTACTCCTAATCTCGGGAGCAAACGACTCGGAGATGAAAGAAAATGAACTCCCATAGTCGAATAAGACTGGAGTCATCCAGTCAGCCACAAGAAAAGATCCTAACATCAACACATCATAACATAACCATAATCACATTCATAGTCATTAATATAGATGATGGTGCTAATCATACATAGGATTCATTATTACAAGACAGGGTTCAACTCACAAGGCCACACTAATTCTCACCTTCCAACATATCACCTAATGGACCAACATCTGGGGCAGTAATAGAGAACAGTCTGCCTTTGGATGGCTGACGAGGCACATCTCCCACTGGCTTTGGTGGATTGGGATAGTCCTTTTGTAAATGCCCAGACTTCTCAGAGTTATAGCACACTACACTGTCTAGGCTCCTTTGTCGATGCCAACACTGTGCTACTATGTGCCCCTTCTTACCACAGACGTGGCAAGGTCCTCTCTTTAAGCCGTTGCTCGAACCAACCTGGCTAAAGCCAATACTTTCCTCTCTACTAGATGCAGACTGCTCTTTCATTTTCCTTCTGGAGCTCCTGGAACTCTTAGAACTCAGTGCCCTAGAAATAGAAGGCCACGAGGTGAACTTCTTCTCCTTCTTTCTCTTGGAGTATTCCTCCTGAAACAATCTGTGTTCATCCTTGTAGCAGGCTGCTAGCTCAATGGTGCTTGCCAAAGTCTGACATCTGAAGTCAATAACTCTAGATCTCAATATTGGATTTAATCCCTCAACAAATCTCTTAGCTCGATTCTTCTTAATAACCACAACTTGAGAAAACTACTCTAGTCGAAGAAAAGCTACCTCGTACTCAGCTACAGTCATCCCTCCCTGCTTGAGGTTCCGGAAGTCTTTTTCTAGCTTGTCCCTCTCATGCTTAGGAAACAACCTCTCATAAAATAGCCCCCAGAATTCCTCCCTAGTAATCATCAGTAGGTCAACACTTGGGAACTTGGTGAGGCACATGGGCCTCCACCACTGATCAACATCACCCTTGAGCCGGAAGGTGGCAAATTTGACCCACTTCTTGGCTGGGCACTCAATTCCTTCCAAGATCTTCTCCACTTCCAGGAGTCAAGCCTCGCAATCTTCTGGTTTGTCGTGCCCAACCGACAGAGCTGCTTTATCCATGGATCTCCCTTCGCTTCATTCTTGCTACTACTGCTAAAGAACTGGGCGAAGTCCCATATCATCTCGCCAAACTCCCACTGCATACCTCTCCAGGCACCACCCTCCACTTTTGAGTCGGGCACTGGGGCCTTACCGCGACCACAACCTCTGCACGACATACTCATGCTGCCACAAAACAACAACAAGCAAAAGTTTGGTGCAAGACTCTCTACTTGTGCAATCCCACAGAGCCACTAAACCAAACATTACCTAACTAGTGCACTAGGTGTAACCTAGGCTCTGATACCACTCTATAATGCCCCAAACCTGGCTATGCTACCTAAGCTAGAGTATCACATGCAATTCCAATAATTACAAGCATAATTAAAATTACTGAAAGCTACCAATGGCTAATTCCCCAAATCTATGTGCGGTTCGTGGCTATAAACTCAAGCACGGGGACTGCACTGCACCTGGAAGGCCAAAAACACAGGCAAACAAAATATGCGTGAGTGATACTTAAGTCACCCAATACACGCCCCACGCAAAAACCACGATAAACAGTGAGAAAACACAAATCTCAATTTATAACAATACGTGATTTAAAACTCATTTCAAATCATCATTCTTTCTCAAATATCTGGAATCTTTATCCCAAAACTATGATCTTTCAAAATAATTTACTTACTCGCTATTATGTAACACCCATAAAATTCATTTTGTAATTATTTACATTTTAATGGATTTATTCTTGGACAAGTGTTACTGTTTCGAGGCTTATTGTGTGGATTTGTGCTTTTGGGCTTAGGCCTCATGGGTTGGCTTCCGTGGTGTGTCTCTGTGCATGGTTGGCACTGTGCTTGTGGGCTCGAGTGTGGTCCGTGTGGGGCCCGCGTTGTGGGCCGGCTGGTGGTTGAGTGTTTGGTGTAGGGAGTCATTGGTTCGTGCCTTGGAGCTGGCCGTTGGGCTGTGTGTGGCGAGGCTGGAGGGTGGCTGAAGATTGGCTGGTGCGTGCGTGCTGGGATTTGGTGGGTAGGTGTGCAACGACTTCCTCCCCCACTTATATAACGCATGCATGAGGCGAGTCTTCTCCGACGCACTGGAGCCCCAACCAAGCCTTCTCCCTTCCCTTCCTTTCCTCCTCTCTTTCCCCCTCCACTCCTTCTCCATCTTCTTCTTCACACCTCCTTCCCGTCTGCTGGTGGGTGCTGGTGACAGAGAGAGGGCTTGAGAGTGGGAGACCGGAGGCGGTGGCTTGTAGTAGCTCGTGGCAGTGCGGGAGGCTCTGGAGCAACGTCCTTGAGGTCCTGGAGTGGCAGTGGACATGAGGGGTCGTCGGGGTTCGCTGGAGTCGGTCGGAGGGTCACTAAAGCTCGTTTTAGGTACGCATCCCCAATTTATGTGTAGAAATCATGTAAAATGGTAGAAATACCTAGGATGCATGTAATCTAGGCTACATTTAATATTTTAGAATTTATAGGAATTTATTGCGAAATTTATGGGTATTTATGTCGATGGTTGAGATTTGGGTCATTTTAACCTTTATGCCTTTGCGATTTTGTATCTTGATGTCGATGGTGAATGGAATTTAGTTTTGTTTGTTGGGTTTTGGATTAGACTCGAGGGTCTACCACATATGTTTTCTTCGAGATTTTTGGTGATTGTTTGCAGGGTCCGATTGGAGCTCCCACTTCAGGCAATGTTTGGGTGCCCTGCTGCAGGTCGTCTGAATTCTGACAGAAAACTAGGGGGTGGGCCGATTGCACGAACCACATGCGTGGGTTCGGCAGTGGTTCTGGCCCCTAGTCTAGGCTCTATTGGCATTCAGACAGAAGTGCCAGGGGCACTGGCTAGAAGTGCACTCCACATGTGCGGGTCTGCTAGGGCATTTTTGGGGTTTTCTTGGATTTTTGGAAAATATATTTTAATGCAGTGATTTTCCGGATTAGTTTGTATTGTCCCTGTAAGATGGGATTGTGGGTCGTGAGTGGTGGTCTCCTGGGACACCTGATGCGCCGTTTTGCCGAGGTTTTGGAAGAGTTTCCAAAGAAATAAAATGAATTTGGAAAGTAGATTTCAAAGAGATAGTTGGCCTATTTTGGAAAATGGTTTTCTGGGTTTCTATGTGCGGGCCAAGACAATGTGAGATCATGTCGTCGAGACCAGGGAATTTGACGACATTCCCAGGTGGTCGGGCATGACTCCCTAGTTGAGGTCGGGGGCCAGGATACCTAAGGCTTAGGGACGTCGGGTTCTGGAGGTATGAGACTCCTTGACTGTCGTATCGAGGCTAGGGTTGTGGTCCGTGAGTTGAGGTGTCTTGTGGCATGATGGGGAGGTATGATACTCCTGCTGTCACCTTGAGCACTGAGGCTCGGGTGTCGTCAGGTGTGGAGGTATGACACTCCCTCCTGAGCACCATGTGGAGGATGCCATGAGGAGGCGTACCCTGTGGTGGCCAATGCAGGTGGGACACATGCCCCGTAGCTAGTAGCATCCTGAGAGACAAGACAGCCTTCCTAGGGAGGGGTTGGCTTTTGAGGGTTCTCTAAAGAGGGAGAATCGCAGGACGGTGAACGCTCCTACACAAGGTGGCCATCACCGTGGCAGTGTAGAATGTTGTGGTCACTCCTCGGCGGAATGCGTGCAGCCAGAGTTTGGTTGCCTGGCGTCGAGCTTCCCGACTCACTGTGTGTGGTTTTGGCCATTGAGGGCCTTTGCTTGTAGTTTTGTGCTAGTAGAGCCCTGGTTGTGATTTTGGCCGATGTGGGCCTGGTTTGTGAGGTTTTTGAGAAATGGTTTGCGAAATGAATTTACAAGAAAATCAATTGAGGTTTTGTTTCCCATGGTTTTCCTTTGGGGTGCGTACTGGGTGACTTTTGTCACTCATGCGTTTTCCTCGTGTTTTTTGTTTGCAGGTGCAGGCATGCAGAGTTTTAGCATAGTGCATATAGCTTGAAGTCTCCTAGCTGCACACACAGTTTCCTGGTAGTTAGATAATTTCTGTTTAGCTTTAATTTTCCCGTAATTTAATTTGTTTTAAATTATTGTGGAAAATATAAGGCGTTACATATGCATTTTTAAAACCATTAGTGCATTCCGAGAAACTCATATTGTCGACCAGATCTAGTCTAAAACCACAAGGCCTCACAAGTCTCAAAACAAAACCACATATTGGCTGGTAATATGATTAAATCACAATACTCATCTATTGCTAGAATTCGGCTAAAACCTCAAGCCAAAACACCAAGTCTAATTCTAGCTCAAAACAACACAATTTACATTCATTTTCATTAGCGTTACCTTGATCATACATTATCGAGCACACAAGTAGTAAGTGAGGACATCATTTCCCCTACCTCCTTGCACTGCCGCAGTGAAGTTTCCCATGTGGGAGGACACCACTCCCAGCCTATTCGTCTCAACAAACTTTTACATGCACAGGGATACATCTTTTCCTAACGTCCCATCGGTGACCCGGACACCCAGATTACTTTTCTCTAGGCCCAGCCTACACCATCTCATATTCTAACAACCACGATCATATCTGACAATTGGTTCCACACCATATTGCCGACATTAATCCTCGTAGATCCTCATTGGTAACCACAGTTGTATCTAATAATTGATTCCATACCATATTGCCGACACCAAACCTCATGGCTTCGCTGCACATAGCCATTCCTTTTTCAAAACACATAGATTTTCTTTTCAAAACCGCATCTCATTTCATTTCATTGCAGGAAATCACTTCCATGCAACACCATTCATTCACTTGGGTCTCACAACCAAAAGTCATGTAAATACTCATTTTTTATCTTAAAAATCATTTCATAAAGCCTCTTTCATTTAAAGGTCTCAATCCCAAAATCACACAAAATCATCATTTAAATCACAATCCAGTCAACCCACATATTTATCTCATTCATATGGATTACCATGCCAAACACATGCTTAAAACATCATGGAAACAACCCTTTAATCATTATTATAAAGCATTTCCATTTTGCACCAGGGTCCTGTTTCAATGTGCCAAAATTGGATAGTCGACCGAACCTGGGGTTTGACCCTCAAGATGGTAGACCGAAATTTCTTGTAGTTTGAGAATCTTTCATTTGGTAAACCAAAATTATCTAGTCGTCTAAATCTCTGTCAGATTTCCATCACCCATGCCAGAATAATCAACCGAAACCTATCCGATCGTCCAAAATCTCCTGACTCAGTTGATCGAAACCTTTCGATCATTCAATTTAGTGGCACAGGGGACCCTTACAACAGCAAATCGGCATACCGAATCCAATTCGGTATACTGTTTTCTACGATCTCAAACAATGACCCATTCTTTCCGCTCGTCTCTTCTCTCTATTGGGAATGAGGGGTAGACCTTCAAACATGCCACATAAATCTTGCATAAAACATGAAGTGTAGACTCTCAAGTCTACTTCAAAACCCCTCAAACCATTTCCAAATCCATTAAATATGTGTTTCATAATAAAATCATAAAGGCATGAAGCTCATATCAACTCTACTATAGCATGCATAAGAAAAACTCGCATAAATCCACAAAAATCACATCTTAATTGCATGATCTCTACACATTCACATTATTCATCTCATCCCAACCATTTCCATCATTTTTCCATGATTTATCAAGCTTTAATTCTCTTTTTCATGCATTAAAGCCAATTAACTCAAAAACACAACGAAGAGAAGGGAAGGGTCATGTACCTCTCATGGTACTCCGGTGACTCCTAGCCTCCTCACAGCTCACCTCCGGCAAGCTTAGGCCTTCCTCAACCTCTGACGAGGAAGCCTCCACCGACGCACCACAACACCTCTCTCTCTCTCTCTCTACTGGTTTCACCCCTATCCTCCTCACTAGCCTCTGATGCCAATGCCTCCTCTCCCTTGCGCCCTCTCCTCCATGCCATCCCCTCCCTCCTTATGTCCTTTGCCTCGCTTGCTGCCACCCAGTGTTGACCTCACCGACCTTCCTTAGAGCTGAATGAGGAGATGAGATGGGCAGGTCTAGTGGAGTAGGACATCAGCTCACAAAGGAAAATAGGGAGAGGGGAGAAAATGGGCTCATGACTCACGAGAGGGGCACTGTGTTTGGGTTGACCAGAGTCCAAGCTAGGTCCCACACACACGGGCACAATCATGCCAGGAAGCCACACAACCAGGGAAACAAAACACAACCACACAAAGAGAAAGAGACCACAACACACCACCAAAATTTGATTATCCAATAATAAACCATAATCAAAATAATACAAATATTTTCATGGTTTTACATCAATTGGATAATCAGGCCAGGTGTTACAACTAATGATTTGGAATCTTATTTCTATGATTGACCTTATGGAACATTAAATACCCCAAAGGCTTTTGGTTTTGACACATAATTAGCTTTTGCTACCTCATTTTTTTCTTTTCTTGCCACCCTCTCAAGTTGTTTTAGCAAGTGCCTACCCATCATTACTCGTTAAGATTTCTGCTATGATAGTACACCTATCGAGTGCTAGTGGTTTCACTCTCATATAAGTGTCCGACCAATTGATGTTTATTAAGGTTTCTAGCACACTTATAATTCGTGCACTCCACTCTTTTATGTGCATTCTAGATTTAGTTTTGGACATCTATCCAATCACAACTTCTGAAGATTTATGTTAGGATAGTATGTCCAACTCAGTGTATATTGCTTGCATGGGTTTAGGAGATTACTTAAAGTAGGGCAACGATCCGAACTAGATTTCTCAACCATTTGTAGAGTGTTCATGAAAGTGAGACAAGATTTAGGTCACCAAATTTACCTTATGAGGTAGCTTCTCCCTAGTGGCGAGACTAGGCTTTATCACTCTATACAACTTCTTGTATTGATCAAGGACAGTATTTTTTAAGGTGCATTACATTCCATGGATTCCTTGATATGCATTGATTACCACATAGAGGCCTTCTTAGCTTGGTTTCAGCTTCTCTTCCTTTTGAGACCTATTGTGAGACAATTTCTCCTTGTCATCGAGCTGATTTTTAAATGGGCGAAGAGGATACTTTATTTATGTATTTTAAAGAGATGCTCCTAGCCTACATCAATATGAAAATTCACTTGAGACAAACGTAGTGTTCTATCCCAAGTCTGGTCTCCTTTAGTAAAGGCCTCAACCTTCTTTGGTTTGTTGTGGTGGCTTCATTTGGTTAATAACATACTTGATTTGCCCTTTGTTCTGTACACTGAAGAGGCTGGGTTAAATTTCTCACTAAGGGAACCATGACATTAGTCAATAGCTCTTGTATTATTGCATAACACAAGAATTGTGGCTGGTGAAAGCCATTGGATACCATCACTAGTATGATTATCCCTTCTTTTCTCACTTCTATTAGAAATAAAAAACAAATTAAACAGAAAATAAAATAGAACTGAAAGAAATTTATTTACAATTATTAGGGATATGCCCCTAGTATAGCCTTCATCAGTAGAAATTTCTATCCTTTGTGGTTGACCAGCCATTTAAAGCAATGAGTTCAACTTAAAGGATCTTTTTTCTAGCTTCCTAACTTGGATCATGCTTGTGCTTCAATGATTGCAAGATCATGTTTGGCTTGTGTTTGCCTGCAGGAAGGTGGAGAGCTTGATCTATGATCCTTCACAGCTTAAGCACGAGCACTTGTTGTGAATGTTGAAGTTGTTGTAAAGGAGAGTGAGAGTCTTAAGAGCTTGAGAGGTCTGAAGAAGACCATTGGGGATCAGGAGGTGCTAAAAAAGGATCCAAGATATTCTCTTTGGAGAAGCTTGGGCAAAGTCCTTTTACACTGCAATTTTTGCACCTTCTTTTGGATCTTTGGGCGTTCTAGGTTAGTTGACCTTTTGCTCATATTTTTTTAGGTCTTGACCAACTCGATGCATGATATAGAATCTTGCTAGCTTCCGTGATTAGGACCACATTGATGTAAAAGCATGTTATTGAGGGTGAATTTGTGAATGAATTAGATCGAGCATAGGTATCATGTCTCGAATTTCCCTGTAACAATTTAAACAAATTAAATTACAGGAAAATTAAAGTTAAACAGAAGATATTAAACTACTAGGAACCTGTGTGTGCGGCTACGAGACTCCGATCTATATGCACTACACTAAGCCTTTTGCGTGCCTGCACCTGCAACCCAAAAACATAAGGAAAATGCATGAGTGACAAACATCACCTGGCGCACACCCCACAAAAAACAACTGGAAAATGAAACCATAACTAATTTTCTTTTAAATTTATTTCGCAAACCATTTTCTCTAAAACCTCACAAACCAGGCCCACATGGGCAAACCATAACTGGGGCTCTACTAGCCCAAAACCACAAGCAAAGGCCCTCAATGGCCAAAACCACACACAGTGAGTCGAGAAGCTCGGCACCAGGCAACCAAACTCTAGCCACTAGTAGTCCACCAAAGAGCCACCAACGTCGTCTGCATTGTCATGACGTGCCACCCTGTGTAGGAGCTGCGTAATCCTACGATTCTCCCATCTGGAGAACCCTCACAAAGCCAACCCCTCCCTGGGAAGGTTGTCCTGTCTCTTAGGACACTACCAACTACGGGGCACGTGTCCCACCCACACTGGCCACCACAAGGTATGCCTCCTCACGGCGTCCTCCACACACGATGCTCAGGAGGGAGTGTCATACCTCCACACCTGAGCCTTACTGCTCACAGCGATAGTAAGAGTATCGTACCCCCCTGTCATGCCACAAAACACCTCAACCCTCGGACCACAACCCTAGTCTCGAGACAACAGTCAAGGAGTCTTATACCTCTAGGACTTGACATCCCTCAGCCTCAGGTATCTCAGCCCCCGACCTCAACCAAGGAGTCGCGCTTGACCACCTGAGAATGTCGTCACATTCCCTGATCCTGATGACACGGTCCCACACTATCTCAGCCCGCACACAAAAGACTAGGAAAACCATTTTCCAAAACTATCAACACATCTCTTTTGAAATCATTTTAAAAACCATTTTATATCTTTGAAAATTCTTCCAAAACCTCGACAAAATGGCACATCAGGTGTCCCAAGGGGTCACCATTGACAACCCACAATCCCATCTCAAAGGGACAATACAAAGCAATCTTGAAAACCCTCGAAAATCCAATTTTATAAACATATTTGGGCCCTGATTCGGCATGCCAAAATGAGATTCGGTATGCCAAAAACCCTGGTTCGGTAGACCGATTTGGATCGGTGATTGAATCAAGTCAATGGTCAACACGTAGGTCAAAATCGATATACCAAAAATGGTTTGGTAGACCAAAATCCACTGATTCGGTTGACCATCCAAAATCAGACGACCGAACTTCGACTAGAGGACCAAATTGACTGAAAAATGGCATACCGAAATGGTTTTGGTATGTCAATTTCTACGAAAAATAGAAAATGGCCCAAACCCTAGTGTTCAAAATCGCCCAACTAGGATCGACGATCAGACCCCCTTAATCAACACCAAAAATTCCACATAAAACATAAGATGTAGACCCTCGAGTCTACCCTAAAACCCAACAAACAAAACCAAAAACCATTCACCATGCATCAAGATATAAATTCGCAAAGACATAAGGGTCAAAACGATCCAAAACATAACCACCACATTAAACACCCATAAATGGCTCCATAAATACTCATAAAATCACAATAAATTTTAGGAATATAAATTTATTTAGATTTCATACAATCCTATCAATTTCTACCAATTTCATGCTCTATATTCAAGGGTTGGAGGTGCATACCTATGAAACACTCCTCCGACCAACTCCAGCAACCACGACCCTCGCCAGGGCTCACACGACCATAGGGGCACACCACCCAAGCTCTACATGCCGCCACGAGCTACCTCATGCCTCCGCCAACTCAAGAGCACACCGAACAGAGGAGAGGGAACAAGGGAGGGAGAGTGAGAGAGACGGGAAGGAGGGGAGTGAGTGGAGGGAGAGGGAATGAGTGGAGGGGGAGGGAGAGGGATGGCGTGCTAGGGAAGAGGAGGATGAACACGCAGAGAAGGAGGGGAGGAGAGGTGCAGAGGAAGAGTCATCAACCGCACATATATATATGCGCCCAAGGTGGTAGTGGCATACATGCATGCACAGTGCAACCACCAGCCTCCCGCACGAGCTAACAACTCATCGCGCCAAACTCTCCCACCACTCGGCCCATAACGCGGGGCCCACATGAACCACACCTAGGCCCCACACACATAGTGCCACAATGCACAGTGCCAACCACGCATAGGGACATACAATCAGAAGTCGGCCCACGAGGTCCAAGCCCAAAAACACAAAATCACACCAATAGGCCTCAAAACAGTAACACCCGTCTAGGAATAAATTCATTAAAATGTAAATAATTATAAAAATGAATTTTACGGGTGTTACAATAGGTATTATGGGTTATAAGTGTGAATTTGGGATCACAAAAGGAGGATCATTTATGCTCACTTCTACTTTGTCTATTTGGATATCTCCATAGAATTTTATTATCTTTCCTTCATATAGGAATTTTAAGAATTGGTGTCTAGTGAAAGAGACTGCTTGCAAATCATCTAACCATTGTCGACCTAGTATTATTTGTCATGAATCCATTATGTCCATAATGATGAACTTGACTTGCATTTTTACTAGTCCAAACTCAATCATTGTATTCCATTTACCACAAGCAACTTGTTTAGATTTATCCTACCTTAGCACAAACATGCTTCATGGCTCAAACAAGTCCTTATCAATATTATGAGCTTTTAATGTTCCCAAAGAGCATACACTCATACTTGCCTATTGTCTACAAGCACTTCCAAGGAAGAAGATAACTAAAGTAGAGAATACAAGATATCCAATATACAAGCATATGGTCTTACTTATAAACTGAGCTTGCCTTCTATTTTTTGAAGAAAAATACGATATTGATTTTAAATTTGAAAATAGATTTAGATATTTATGAAATTGTCAAAGACATGGTAAACTTTTGAAATGAAAAGTAAACTTTTCAAGCACAGATTTTCAGTCTAAAGTGCCTTTTAGGCACAGATTTGCTTTGTGAATTTCTTGGAATTGTCTGATTTTTCTCCAGTTTCTTTATCTTCATATTTTATATTCTCCAAAATGTTTAAAATCTAAATCCATGATAGATAATGCCAATCGATCTTTTAGTCTTTAAAATTTAAATACAGACCTTCTTCTAATTTGAATTGCTTGTTTGCTTGTAGAAGAAGTATCCCTTTATTCTATTTTCCTTCCTTTTCCTTATATTATTTGGAATTAAATTTGAAATAAGTTCCTGCAAGACTATACAAAATACCTTGTGTAGCATTATATATATATATAATAGATAAATATGAGAAATAAAATATACAAAATAAGATGTTCAACACCCATGAAAACACAAGGCAAAACAACATGACAAAAAATTTACAAACCTTGTTATAAGGACCTCATAAGTCACCAACTTTAGAAAGTTGTCGACCTAGGAGGGTATACTTAGCACGACACTTTCCATGTTGTTTACAAATACCATGATTAGTATTTTGTCATGTTATAAGGACCCCAAAAGTAAGTAACTTCAAAAAGCCACTAAGGTTGGGGGTGGGGGTGGTATAGTTACTACCAAAAAGCCACTAAGGTAGGGGGTGGGGGTGGTATAGTTGATACCAAAGACTTGATGTTACATAAGTTGCCCCCTAGGGCATTTTATGTGGTTTTATATTCTTTAGCTCTAGCCCCTTGGTGCACTTACCTACTTGAAGAGTCAATAGTGAGGAAGTGTATGTATCGAACTCTTATTCTTTATGATTATAAAACTCATTTATTACTAACTTTTATTTTTTAGTGAGAGTAAAACATTCCAAGTTGGTGTTCAACATTGCTCGGGAAGACAACTAGGAGGGCTCTTAATGGATGTAATTGTTAATGAAATTGTATGTATAAATTAGTCCAATACTTGTATGATTGGTGAATATGCCCAAATTAGGTTTAAAAGTAATCATTTTTTTGGACAAAAGGAATTTTTATTATATTGTAATGACCTCCAAGTTGCTATCACTAAACCTAGCTACAAATTTTCATTTAATTATTTGTTTTATCTTTATTATTAACCAACAATTACACTAATGATGTAACTAAGGCTAAGTACTCTCAACAGGAAATAAAACTAATAAACAACAGAAATAAACTAAACTAACACTCACTTGGATCCCTAATGTGTGGTGGCGTGACCCCTCCTATATGCACTAGTAACCAACAGCTACTATCCTGCACCTGCCAAAAACACACAAAACAAAGCACACGTGAGTGACCCCTCAACGGTCACCCAGCACGCACCCCACCTACAACTCGGCAACTTATGCCGAGGGCAACCAAGCACAGGCATCACACCCAGATGCTGACAAACCAAACGGACAATCTACCGACACCCAGAACAACAAGCACTGGCAACCCTCTCAGACGTCGCAACACCAAACCAGCAGTCTACCACTGCCCAGCAGGCCACAAAATCACAAAACCATGCCTTTAAAATCATTTTTTTCTTTTATCTTTCAAAACCACATGCGTGCAAACCGTTTATGCATGCCCGAGAAAGTTACTCTCGCCATCTCAAGCCCAAAACAACACCAAAAGCACAACTACAGAGACTCTGCTCTGTACAACATGGTCCCCTCTGGATCCAAACACAACACCAAGCCACGGAGCTTCTGCTCCCAAACCAACGAAGCCACTGTTCCCAAACACTGTGCCTCAACAGGTGCCAAAACCACAGCCTCTAATAGGCCCAGAGCTTGATTTTCCCAACCAAGACTCCGCACAAACAGTGTGTCGAACTGCCTGGCGTCAAGTAGACAACACTGGCCACAAGCAGTCCACCGAGGAGCGACTATGGTGTCAGCACTACCACGACGTGCCACCTTGTGCAGGAGACGCGTCGTCCTGCGATTCTCCCGCCTGGAGAACCCTCAACAAAGCCAACCCCTCCTTGGGAAGGCAGTCCTGTCTCTCAGGACGCTACCAGCTACGGGGCGCGTGTCCCACCTGCACTGGCCACCATAGGGTAAGCCTCCTCACGGTGCTTAGGAAGGAGTCTCATACCTCCACACCCAACGACACCCGAGCCTTAGTGCACACAACGACAGTAGGAGTATCATACCTCCCCGTCATGCCACGAAACACCTCAACCCGTAGACCACAACCCTAGTTTCGAAACGACAGTCAAGGAATATCATACCTCCAAGACTCGACAAATCTCAGCCTTAGGTATCTCGACCCCCAATGCAAACATAAAACACCAAAAAACTCTTTCCAAAACCATTTTCAAATCTGCACTTTTGTCTTTCCAAAACTCTCTTTTTGGAAAACCTTTTCAAAAAACCATTAAATATCCTTTAAAACTCAAGCAACATTGTGCCCAACAGTGGCACGGAAACCAAAGGTCGAGAAACCATAAACAAAATTAGCCTTGACAGCTCTCCTGTCAGGCCCAGGCAAAAGCACCTTGGGAGCATCTAAGTTCATGAGCACCATGCTCTACCCACAATCACAACCCAAGAAAACACCAACAAAACATTCTCTGAGTGTCAAATCCACCCAGAAGACACCACAGCAAAGCAAACACAACCAGAACTCCACGCTCTAGCATCAAGTGTAAGACACCTACTGACTCATGTCCCTCGGGAGCACAGTTAGATCGGCTCAAACACCCGGAACAGTGTCACTGAATGCTCCATTCAGTGCACCGCATACAACACCACACAAATCAAAAACCTAGGGACACTATCATTATCCCTAAAGTCTAGTCTAAACTATCGAGGGAAAGAACCTATTTTTTCTAAATCATTTCGTCTTTTATTCTACCCACACCCCAAGTGGAATCTTGCTAATTCATTTTAGGCAAATCCTACAATTATTCTAATGGTTATCCTAATCAGTTATTCCATTAAAGCCTTGGAAAACACCCCAGAAGCCCTGGCTAACCCGCGCATGTGGAGCGCACTCCTGGCCCATGCCCCTGGCACTCTCGTCTGAACGCTAACAGAGCCTAGACCAATGGCCAGAGCTGCTCCAAACCCACGCATGTGGCCCGCACAATCGGCCCACACCCCCAATTTTCTGTCAGAATTCAGACAATCAGAGACAGGGGACCTAAATTCGCCCGAAGCGGGAGATCCAACCGGACCCCCCAAATAAAAACCAAAAATTTTGAATAAAATATATGAAATAAACCCTCGAGTCTACTTCAAAACCCAACAAACAAAACTGAAACCCATTCACCACACAAGAAGATATGAATTTCCAAGCACAGAGAGGTCAAAAAGGACCCAAATCCAACAACCACCATAAATGGCTATAAATGCCACGATATATCTCCAAAAAATCCTAAACACATTCCTAGCATCCACACACATGGAATCCACACTATCATGCCCCTAAACATCAAACTGGAAATTAAAAGGAAGCCTAAGCGGTGCGTACCTCCACTGAAGATACGGCGACGACGAACGGCGAAACGACGGCACACGGTGGCGAGACGCGGTGCCTCCTCCCAGCCACGAGCAGCTCCTCTCCTCCTCCTCCCAGCGACGGTGGCAAGCCGGTGGCAGTGGCATAACAGCTGCAGCCCTCCTCCTCCTCTCTCAGCCCTCTCTTGAGCATCTCTCTCCCCCCTTTTGTCTCCCTCTCTCTCTGATCACCCTCTCTCTGATCTCCCGCGC
>JAMKQA010007533.1:0-12177 GCA_024699735.1 Posidonia australis | reverse complement strand
AGTCATATGTCTACAGCTACTCTGAAACTATACACAAGGGATTTACTAAATGCCGCCAATCCTGTTCATTGCTTGAGTGCACAAGGTTACCTGCCTGTAATGAGTTGACGGACCCATTGCCGGATAGTTAGGGTTATCAGCCCTAAAGAGGAAAGAGTCAGCCTTAGGATATAAGAAAAACAACAACTCGAGTCTTCTCCGAATCAGAGGCGTCTCGAGACGGGATAGATGGTTGGTCCTAGGCTATAAGGAACCAACGACTCGGATCATCTCCGGATCAGAGGAGTCTCGAGAAAAGGATAGATGGTTGGTCTTAGGCTATAAGGAACCAACGACTCGAATCACCTCCGGATCAGAGGAGTCTCGAGGAAAGGACCACGATTCAAATCTCCTCCGGACCTAAAGGAGATACGAGAAGAAAGGAAAAAAAGAGCTGCTCCTGGAGGTCAGGAACCAGCGACTCAGGACTCCTCCGGACTTAAAGGAGTCGGACAGAACTCGAATCTCCTCCAGATTTAAAGGGGATTCAAGAAAAAGGAATAGAAAGCTGTTCCTGGAGGCCAGGAATTAGCAACCTGGGACTCCTTCAGACTTAAAGGAGTGGGACAAAACTCGAATCTCCTCCGGACTAAAAGGAGACTCAAGAAAAAGGAATAAAGAGCTATTCCTGGAGGCCAGGAATCAGCAACCAGGGACTCCTCCGGACTTAAAGGAGTGGGACAGAACTCGAATCTCCTCCGGACTTAAAGGAGACTCAAGAAAAAGGAATAAAGAGCTATTCCTGGATGTCAGGAATCAGCAACCAGGGACTCCTCCGGACTTAACGGAGTGGGACAGAACTCGAATCTCCTCCGGACTTAAAGGAGACACGAGAAAAAGAGATAAGAGCTGTTCCTAGGGGCCAGGAATCAGCAACCAGGGACTCCTCCGAATTTAAAGGAGTCAGACGAAACTCGAATCTCATCCGGACTTAATGGAGATACGAGAAAAAGAGATAAAGGGCTAAGTGCTGTTCCTGGAGGCCAGGAATCAGCAACCAGGGACTCCTTTGGATTTAAAGGGGTGGGACAGAACTCGAATCTCCTCTGGATTTAAAGGAGACTCAAGAAAAAGGAATAAAGAGTTGTTCCTAGAGGCCAGGAATCAGCAACCAGGGACTCCTTCGGACTTAAAGGAGTGGGACAGAACTTGAATCTCCTCCGGACTTAAAGGAGACTCAAGAAAAAGGAATAAAGAGCTGTTCCTGGAGGCCAGGAATCAGCAACCAGGGACTCCTCTGGACTTAAAGGAGTCGGACAGAACTCGAACCTCCTCCAGACTTAAAGGAGACTCAAGAAAAGGAATGAAGAGCTATTCCTAGGGGCCAGGAATCAGCAGCAAAGGACTCCTCCGGACTTAAAGGAGTCGGACGGAACTCGAACCTCCTCCGGACTTAAAGGAGACTCAAGAAAAGGAATGAAGAGTCGTTCCTGGGGGCCAGGAATCAGCAGCAAAAGACTCCTCTGGACTTAAAGGAGTGGGACAGAACTCGAATCTCCTCTAGACTTAAAGGAGACTCAAGAAAAGGAATGAAGAGTTGTTCCTTAGGGCCAGGAATCAGCAGCAAAGGACTCCTCCGGACTTAAAGGAGTGAGACAGAACTCGAATCTGCTCCAAACTTAAAGGAGACACGAGAAAAAGAGATAAGAGTTGTTCCTGGAGGCCAGGAATCAGCAGCAAAGGACTCCTCCGGACTTAAAGGAGTCGGACGGAACTCGAACCTCCTCTGGACTTAAAGGAGACTCAAGAAAAGGAATGAAGAGCTGTTCCTAGAGGCCAGGAATCAGCAACCTGGGACTCCTCCAGACTTAAAGGAGTCGGACAGAACTCGAATCTCCTCCAGACTTAAAGGGGATTCAAGAAAAAGGGGCAGAGAGCTGTTCCTGGAGGCCAGGAGTCAGCAACCTGGGTCTCCTCTGGACTTAAAAGAGTCGGACAGAACTTGAATCTCCTCCGGACTTTAAGGGAATTCAGGAAAAAGGGGCAGAGAGATGTTCCTGGAGACCAGGAATCAGCAACCCGGGACTCCTCCGGACTTAAAGGAGTCGGATAGACTCAAATCTCCTCTAGACTTAAAGGAGACTCAAGAAAAAGGAAGAGTGTTGTTCCTAGGGGCCAGGAATCAGCTGCAACAAAGAAAAACCAAGGGATCATTCAACACGAATAGATAGAAAAAGAAAAACCAAAACAATATACAGATACTCTCATATGTTCAGTAAGTGACCATACACTAGTGGAAATAAGGTTATAGGTAATACTTAATTCTGTAACTGTCGTAAATAAAAATATTAGCAACAGATCTTAATGTAGTTTATTACATTTTAAAAATTTTAATAGATAAAAAAGTATTGGCAACAGTTGTTATACATTGTATATTCAAATATGGTAATTAATTTAAAAGAAAAAGGACGAAGGAATACAGGTTTCCCCCCTTTTTTTTGCGCCCTCCCCATATACTTCCACGATCTTTCTTTTTTTATTCAACAAATCGGACTATCATTCAACAAAGAAAAAGGAAGAGTATTGTATTGACAATGACTCATTGTCACAGTGGCTGGAAGAATTTTAAACTCACCACAGGTCCTAGGTTCGAATCCTGGAACATTTACCTCTTACTATCTCAACCGTTAAGAAAAAAACAAATCGGACTATCGCCCACTTTCATTAAAAAAAAAAAAAGTGAGACACGAGAAAAGTAACAAGCAATTGAAACTACATAGGATTAATGTAGTTTGATCGTAGCCTACAAACAAGAGATCATTCAGACAAACTAATAAACAATATGAGGAGAATAAGGAAAAAACTGTAGAACTAAATCTAGCTCACAAAAGTGACGACTGCTCTAATATCAAGACAAATCTCCCTAAAGTAGTACAAAAAAAAATCATAATGCAAGCATTTTCATCAATATATATTTTACCTTGTTTCAGTCATTATTTCCATCAATGTTAACACCCTTTCCACGGCAGAGAAACCGACATGAAACCAACACCTGGAACAATCAAAGCAAGTGGGTATGTATGTGGGGAAATAATTGGAAAGCCAACAAAGACAAGTTGAATCAAGTGATCGGATTACCTTGGATGCAAATAGGAATCCGACCTCCTTGCATTATACGATTACGTACTTCAGATGGATACATTCGTCTGACCAAGCAACCATGCAAATGATTATCATGACAACTTAGAATTCAAAAATATTTAAGGCAAAGAAAACATAACCTTTGTTTGCTTCGGTATAAGTGGGTTCCACAAGAGGGCACGAAGCTCCATTTGAATGTATCCATTTCTGAATCACAGTTTCAAACTTTGACGTTAGCACCAACAAAACTCCTGATACTTCCAAATTCGAAGTCTTTAGTAAGCTCTTGACTTATATGTATCGTCACATGCGTGTGTGTGTGTGAAAGTTAGAATGAGTCTAAGACTCGCTTAATTAGAATAAGTCTTCTCTTAAACATCTCGTAGATTTCATTGTGTATTATTCATAAGAAAAATATAAACCGTAGATGTTGATCTAGGATACTTAAAATATATGTGAATAAAAAATTAAGTCAATCGAATACTTCTAATTTTATGATATAACTTACCCGAATTCATCGATTTCTTGTTAATCAAGAAAAATGTGATTTTATAAATATCTTATTTCTTAAGATATAATTACCAAAATTACTTATTTTTTAGATCATAAACATCATGAAAAATATAGACCATATCTATTGTCTGTATTTTCATTTGATGGACATCTTTTGAGATATATATCAATAAATTCATTATTCATAAGTTTATTTTTATTTGAAAATTTTTATCCATCTACAATACCTAACATTAAAAATTCAAAAGCAATTGATATTTGATACGTTGGATCTGTATATGACATATCATATTCTACGGTTGATAGTTTGATATCACCTACGGATCACGAAAAATGACTAAGGAACTCAATTTACATGAAAAGAGTCTTAAGCTCATTTTAACTTCTCTCTCTCTCTCTCTCTATATATATATATATATATATAATATATATATATATAGCTGCAATGCATGCCCTTAGTAAAAATAATTTTAAAGTGTCATTTGAGCATCACAAAACTCTTATCAATTGAACACGTCAAAACGTTCAAAAACTTGCTATAAAGAGGAACAATGCTAACAAACTTCTTGCGACTTCTACTATGTCAAACTGATATTATCCAATTCTTTTATATTAGTGGACTTAGTCTTTATTTCTAAGATTTGGACTTTCCAAATATTGCAACAACGAAGTAATTAAGAATCACTCCATTCTCCCGTTGGCTGGATCGCTGGACTCTATATGCAACTCGGTACCGTCTACTGCAGTTTTTCTTTCCCACAAGAAAGAGAGAGGAAATTAACCCTTAAAGAAGGATGTTGTGTCGATATCAGATGAAATCAGCTCCTCTTAGGCGTGTCACGTTTTAGACCTTAACTTAGGCTGCTGGAATGCTGGATTGTTAATGCATCTAGGTGTCTGCTGTTTTTTGACCCTTTCTCCACAATTATAAAGAGAGGGGAAACCCTTTAAAGAAAATTGTTGAATATTTAACCTCAGAAATGCCTCTTCAGTTTATGACTTGCTTCATTTCCTGTGCTGTCTGATTTATTTATTGGATGTTTTTTTCCTTCTTTTGATAAGTTTTATTTACTGGAAATATCACACCTGCCAATCCTAAAACAAGGAAATTGATCATACTTGGTAATCTTTTCCACCAGTTTAATCATTGATTAAGCTGCAGGGTCCAGTACTTGGATTGTAGTGCCTAGCTTGATTGACATGGGGTTAATTTATAGAAGTATGCGAGTAAGTCCGTCCCATATTTAAGACTAAAACACACACATTTGACGAAAATGAACAAAAACAAGTGCATCGAAATCGCATGCTTATCTCTGGACACGAATAAGAACCGTTACAGTCTAAACATCGTTGTCGATCATATTTGGCAAGTTCTGATCATATGTATCCTCCAAAAATGATGGGGGACCACATGATGATGATGAAGCAGCAAGCAACAGCATACTTGTCAACCAGGACGTCTTTAATCAAAATTCCCTATAAGAACATGATGTGAAGGAAACCGTGCTCAAAAGAACACTAGAGAAGGAAGAGTTTTCCGACAGACAACAGGCATGGGCAAGAAAGGAGGAGCTCGGAAAGGGTACATCCCGGTGCTCGTCGGGAAAGATGCGAAGGAGATGCACAAGTTCCAGCTGCAAATCTGTCTCCTCAAGCATCCAAGCGTTGAGTCATTGCTCGAGATGTCTGCGAGAGAGTTCGGGTATAAACACCAGGGAGTCATTACCATTCCTTGCGATGTAGAGCACTTCCAACGGGTGCTCGATTTTGTGTTGCAAACTGAATTGTAGATGTAACTCCATTCTCCTTCTCTTCCTGGGTGAGCATTTCAGAGTAGTGTATACATAGTTCATGGTTTGCTTTTTGGCATATACAGCAGTGGTACTGAAATTCAAGTAGCTTTCTGTTCGAATCCATATATATATATATATATTTGGGTGGTACAGTTGAAGTCATCCCCAACTAATACACCATCTTATTAAAAGAAAATCACACAAACTTCTTTACTCCAAGAATAATATTAGATGATTATCCCTAAAATAGAGATTTAATACCAAGATTAAAGGAAGTGCTCATGCTTACCCAAATATTGCCCTCTATTCTTTTCACTTCATTATATCTACTTACTTTTCCATCTTATAATTAAATGAGCGATTGAAAAAAGGAAACGTTTATTTCCTAAACCACTCAAAACAACCTTATAGTGACATGTATATTAGATAAACTGGAGAGAGACAACCCTAGGCACTTCAATTATCGACAGTTATGGAGAGCCTAAGCCCAGCTGTTATATATCAACGTGTTTGCATGTGAAAGCCCATTGAGCAGCAGAGCTTACCATACGGTCCATAGTGAAATATCAAATATCTCGATAGTGGACAGGTTTTACATTCAAGCTTTGTGAGAAAACTTTTCAGGTGCTATTTGTTGATTGTAAGAACCTGAATCAACATCGTCGATCTTGTCATCGCGGCACTGATTTCATGAGCCAAACGACCCTAATTATCTCGTACCGATCACATTGGACACGTTTTTTTTCTGTTTTATGTATCGGGGAAACTTAAGTGGCCCCATCAACAGTTGGTGGGACCTACTAGTAAAACCTTAGATAAGCCCACTCCTGCACTCACTGACCTCACCACGAACATCTAGGTTTAATGGATTAAACCCATACAAGAAAGACTGGAAATCCTGAGTCCAAGGAGATTCGCTGGCGTGGACGGACGTAGCAAACAACACTACGTGTCAATCCCGTGGTGCATTGGACACGTTCTCATATTATAAAGTGGGCACTGTAAAGATGTTTTATAAGAGCTATGCTTCTATCACGGCCTGACCCAACCCAATAGCCTAGTCCACTTCATGTCAAATCTACAACACTACTGCTCTAAAATAATTTGAAAATGAACCACTAGTACAGGTCAAACTATTTAATCTATTTTTAGAAGTAGAATAAGAAAAGTAACGATAAGTGAAAAATAGTATTAGTATTCTGATAGTATTATTATTTATTTTGGAAGTGATTTTCTTTTAAAGGTGAATTAGTGTATATGGGGAGATATTTTGGTTTGGATGAAAAGTAAAATAAATATTAAAATGAGTATTAGAATAAGTAGAAAATATGTAGATTAATAATAATCAAATATCTACTCCAAAACCCAACAAACAGAACCAAAAACCATTCAACATGCATCAAGATATAAATTCGCAAAGACATAAGGATCAAAACGGCCAAAAACACAACTACTACATTTAACACCCATAAATACCTCCATAAATACTCATAAAATCACAATAAATTCTAGGAATGTAAATTTACGTAGATTTCATGCAATCCTATCGATTTCTACCAATTTCTTGCTCTCTATTTAAGGGTTGGAGGTGCGTATCTGAGAAACGTGCTCTGGCGATTACGACCCTCACCGAGGCTCACACGACCACAGGGGCACACCACCACGAGCCGCCGCACGCCTCTATCAACTCACGAGCACACCGAACAGGGAGGAAGATGCTGGGAGGAGAGAAAACAAGGGAGGGAGAGTGAAAGAGACGAGAAGGAGGGGGTGAGTGGAGGGAGATAGAACGAGTGGAGGGGGAGGGGGAGGGACAGGAAGAGAGGTGGCGTGCTCGAGACGGAGGGAGAACGTGCGGAGGAGGAGGAGAGGCAAGGTGCGTTGGTCGTACATCGACGTGCATGAGCTTATAAAGCCATGCAAATGTGGTAGCTAAACGCGTGCACAACCGCGTGTCTGGCCTAACCACATCCCGCATGAGCTAACAACTCATCACATCAAACTCTCCCATCACCTGGCCCACAACGCGGGCCCCACACGGATCCACACCTGGGCCTCGCATGCACAGTGCCACAATGCATAGTGCCAATCACGAACAGGGACACGCAAACAGAAGCCGGCCCACGAGACCCAAGTCTAAAAGCACAAATCCACACAACGGGCCTTGAAATAGTAACACTCGTCTAGGAATAAATTCATTAAAAATGTCAATAATTACAAAATTAATTTTACGGGTGTTACATCCTAACTCCCTTAAAAGAAGATTTTGCCTCTGAAATCACAAGGGGAAAAGATAAGGGTACTTGGCTAGGATAGCTTCCTCACGTTCCCACGTGTACTCCTCGGTTCCATGATGCCGCCACCGCACCAAAGCCAGCAGAACCACCTTATTCTGCAGTACCTACTGCATATTGTCAACAATCTGGACAGTATGCTCCACAAAAGACAGATCTTTCTGGAGCCCTTCTGGCTGAACTGAGATCACATGAGATGCATTAACCAGGAACTTCTTCAGCATGGGGACATGGAACATCTCGTGCACAAACGACATCTCTGGTGGTAGGTCTAGCCGATAAGCAACCTCATCGATCCTCTAGGTAATCTAGTATGGGCCAATATAACAAGGACTTAACTTGCCACACTTCTCGAACCGCACGACACCCTTGGTCGGTGACACCTTCAGGAACACATAGTCTCACATTAGAAATTCCAACGGTCTCCGATTCCTATCAACGTAGCTCTTCTGTAGACTCTGTGCATTTAACAGCCTGCTACAGATCAAATCCACCTTATCCGCATACAGCTGCACAAGCTCAGGATCAATTGACTAATGCTCGGCCACCTCACTCCAGCAAACTGGTGATCTACATGGCCTACATACAAAGCTTCATATGGCGCCATCCCGATGCTTGGCTGACAACTATTGTCGTATGCGAACTCAATCAATGGCAGATGGTCCTCCCAACTCCCTTGAAAGTCTAAGGCACACGCTCTGAGCATATCCTCCAGCGTCTAGATAGTCCACTTTGTCTGACCATTCGACTGAGGATGAAATGTTGTACTATAGTTAAGCACAGTGCCAAAGGCCTCCTACAGAGTTCTCCAAAACCTCAAGGTGAACCTCATATCTCTGTCCGGCACGATGGACACTGGAACACCATGCAGCCTCACCACCTTGGACACATACAACTCCGCTAGGCAGTGCATCGGGAGCTTCACCCGAATAGCCAGGAAGTGTGCAAACTTGGTTAGCCAATCCATAATCACCCACACGGTGTCGTTCTTCCTCTGAGTCCATGGCAAACCACTCAAAAAGTCCAATGAGATGTGCTCCCACTTCCACACAGGAATATCCAATGCCTGCAAGGTCCCTCTAGGTCTATGGTGCTCTACCTTGACCAGTTAGCAGGTAGTACACCTTGCCACATGGTCAGCAACATCTCTCTTCATGCTAAGCCACCAAAAGTTCCACTTCAAGTCTCAGTACATCTCCGTACTCCCAGGGTGAATAGTGTATCTAGGCTGATGCGCTTCATCCAGCAACCTCTGCCTGGCCTCCTCATATTGGGGCACATACAAACGCATATCATACCTCAGCTCCATATGCCCCAACAGAGAAATAAGGCTCTCCACTAGCCTCCAAGTTCTCAAACATAGCCAAAACAAATGGATCCAGCTGCTTATAGGCGACAATAAACTCTAACAGCTTAGGACGAATAGACAGGTTAACCAACCAGGCACCAACCGTCCCCCGAGCTTGCCACTTCAACCTGCAGCTCACTAAATCCTCCAGCATGGTCCACTCCTTGACTATCAGGCTCGCCATCACATGCGTACGCCGACTCAGGGCATCAGCGACCACGTTGGCCACGCTGGGGTGGTAGGACAGGCTGAAATCATAGTCCTTCAGATACTCCACCCAACGGCGCTACCTCAAGTTGAGGTCCCTCTGCGTGAAGATATACTTCAAGCTCTGATGATCGGTGAAGACCTCAAACTGCTCCCCATTGAGATAGCATCACCAAGGCTTGAGAGCGAACACTATGATAGCCATCTCCAAATCGTGGGTCAGATAGTTCTTCTCATGATGCTTCAGCTGGCGCGATACATATGTGATGACATTGTCATGCTACATCAAAAAAAACCCCAACCCAACGCCACTAGTGTTACTATATACAGTGAAGTCACCACTTCCAAAAGGCAGAGTCAACATAGGGGCAGAAACTAGATGAGACTTCAGCTCTAGGAAACTCGCCTCACAATTCCAGTCCCAGCAAAACGGAACCCCCTTCCAGGTCAACTCTGTCAAAGGCACGACTACGAAGGAGAAATCCCTGATAAACCTCCTATAATAGCCCGCCAGACCCAAGAAACTCCTAATCTCCATCACAGTCCTGGGTCACTCTCAAATGCTTACCGCCTCAACCTTGGCAGGATCTACTTTGATGCCTTCTCTAGAAATCAAATGGCCAAGGAACATAACTTCACTCGGCCAGAACTCACACTTGGAGAATTTGGCGTACAGCTGATGATGCCTCAGAGTATCCAAAACCGCCCTCAGGTGCAAGGAATGAGTCTCAACATCAGAGGAGTAGACCAACACGTCGTCAACAAAAACTACAATAGAAAAGGGCTGAAAATCCTGTTCATCAGATCCATAAACGTAGTCGGTGCATTGGTCAAGCCGAAAGACAAGACCGTGAACTCGTAATGCTCGTACCGTGTATGGAAAGCAGTCTTCTGAATATCTGAGTCTTGTATCCTCAACTGGTGATACCCTGACCTCAGATCAATCTTCGAGAACACTGATGCAGACTGCAACAGGTCGAACAGGTCATCAATGTGGGGCAAGGAGTACATGTTCTTCACAGTGATCTGGTTCAACATCCGATAATCTATACACAGTTGGAGCGAACTATCCTTCTTGCGGATGAACAAGACAGGCGCTCCCCACAGAAACGCACTTAGCCTGATAAACCCCTTGTCCAGCAACACCTACAACTGAGTTTTGAGCTCATGCAATTCCGTTGGCGCCACTTGACCACAGTTGAAGCACTGGTTCCCACCAGGAGCACTAGACCTTGTCTGACTGAGGCCAGCTCTGCTACTCCCAACAAAACTCCGTCGGCCCGCAGAGGAGACACTAGACCTCACCTTCTGCTTCTTCAAAGGGCTACCTGAACTATTGACACTTAGAAGACCATAAAAAGAGAACTGAGAGGTAAAAGAAGACTCACCCTTGCCTTTAGGATGACTCTTCAAAAACTTCTGATTGTCCGCCTCGAAGCGATACACCATCCCAACTATGCCCTTCACAGTCTAGCACCGACAGCCTATCACCTTCACCCGTAGCCCTGGGTTCAAGCCTTATAGAAATCTCTACGCCTGCTCCTCCTCAGACTCATAGGAAGGAGCAAAGCGTTCCAGCCAGGTGAACTCAGTCTCATACTCGAGCACCGACATCGTGCCCTGCTCCAGCCTTCGCAAATCTCGGCGAAGCTACTCCTTCACATGAGTGGGAAAATACTTGTCATAGAAGGCCCCCCCTTGAAATCCTTCCACTAGATGCTAATAGTGACTGAGTGCGAGAACTTCAACCGCCTCACAGACTTCCACCACCTATCTGCCTCACCATCCAGCTGATAAGTCGTCAGCCACATCCAATGCTCTTCTGGGCACGTCATGCTCTCCAACATCTTCACCACCTTCTCCAACTTGGCCTCGCTCTCCTTAGCACTGACCTTGCCCTTGAACGATGCCGGTCGAAGCTTCGTGAACTGGTTCAACCATAGGTCATCCAACGGCTCACTAGCACTACACTTGCTAAACGCGTGAGAGATCCTGTGTACCAAACTCCATAGTTCCACACTAACCGCCTTCTATCCGCTTACGTCCCCTTGGGGCTCGGTCTCCTTAATAGGGGCCTTGCCCTTACAACCATAAGGAGGCATCCTACCGGAGAAAGGCAAAACACCTACACCACAGACAAAGCAACAACCAGAAAAACATAAAGAAACCAAGTGCAGACTCTACCATGCATGCAAAGCCTATGGAGTCTCTAGACCGAACACCCTAGGTATAGCACTAGTCTGGTACAACCTAGTGAACCAGGAGCTCTAATACCAAATTTGTCATGTCCCAAATTTCTCGTAACAATTTAAACAAAATTAATTACAGGAAATAAAAACTAAACAGAAGATATCAAACTACCAGGAACCTGTGTGTGCGGCTACGAGACTCCAAGCTATATGCACTATGCTAAACCTCCTACGTGTCTGCACCTGCAACCCAAAAACATGATAAAAATGCATGAGTGAAAGATGTCACCTAGCACGCATCCCACAAAAAATAATGGAAAACAAAACTATAAAAAAATTTCCTTTAAATTCATTTCGCAAACCATTTTCTCAAGCCCACACCGGCCAAAACCACAACTAGGGCTCTACTAGCCAAAAACCACAAGCGAAGGCCCTTAATGGCCAAAACCACACACAATGAGTCGGGAAGCCAAGTGCTAGTCAGCCAAACTCTGGCCAC
Organism: Posidonia australis; assembly: GCA_024699735.1. Taxonomy (NCBI): domain Eukaryota; kingdom Viridiplantae; phylum Streptophyta; class Magnoliopsida; order Alismatales; family Posidoniaceae; genus Posidonia; species Posidonia australis. Next base: position 214 of record JAMKQA010007533.1, on the reverse strand, counting down.
AAGCAGTCCACCGAGAAGCGACCACGGCATTCTGCACTGCAACATTGAAGCCAACCTATGTAAGAGCAACCACCGTCCCACGATTCTCCCTACCTAGAGAATCCTTACAAAGTCAAACCCTCCCCGGGAAGGTTGTTCTGTCTCTCAGGATGCTACCAGCTACAGGTAGACATGGAAACCGGGCCGGGCCGGGCCGGCCCGGCCCGCGAAACAG
>JAMKQA010007532.1:0-11587 GCA_024699735.1 Posidonia australis | reverse complement strand
TACCAGTCAATTTTTTGTCAAGATAACCAAAGTAGAATAATTCCTTCAACTTTTAGCTGACAAAGCCAGGAGATTTCTTAGGAAAGGTTGAAAGACAACTAGTCTGTGAATCCAAAGAGCATTTGAAGGACCATGTAAGTGATGTGCCAAATCCATGCCCTTGTTTTGGCCTGCAAGGCTGAAAACCAACAAAAAACAAAGGAAACGGTAAAGTCTAATTAAAAACAATAGAAAAAGATACACTTATATTTTAATGACAACATTGTAATGCAAAAGGCTTATCGGCATAGCTGGTGCACTTCTTCTTGTGAAATGATCCTCAAGAAAACTCTAATTCAAACAGCTCAGGAATTATTAATGCAACAGTATATTGCTGAAATTTAAAACGTCTATGTTGGCAACACCTAGTAGAATACAAAACAACTACTTGGGCATAATTCCACACGACTTAAAGTCTTTTGCCACCCTTGAAAGCTTCCCAATTGCAGATTACAAGTGGAACCAGTATAGCGTCTGCACAAGCATATCAGCCCATCATTTTGGTAATAGCTTTTGTGCATTTTTCCCTATCTGTTGGTGCTGACTCTCAAGCATCATTCTGCATCAGAAGATCACTATAGACAAATATCATCTGCTCTTCCATCACATAAAAAATGAAAAGCTATTTTTGTCCAACAGACCCAGATGACTCCAGCTCACCTAACTTGCAAGCATGGTCATAATACCAACATGGTGACCTAACTTTCAAACATGGTGACCCTCTGTCAACTGAAAAGTAAAATGTTTAATGATGATGATGCTGCATGCTTGCACATGATGGCTGCTGGTTGTGACATTCAAATACGCAAAGTTGTGCTTATCCACGTGTCATAATTCATACGAAGTTTAACATTCTCCTTCCCCTTTTTTTTTCAATCATTAAGAACTAAGCTATCTGAGTAATCAGAGAATTTCCATTCCAGTCTATTCTTCCTACAAAGCTATTACACTCATAGAATTAAACATCAACACATGTTAATGAAATATCACTTACACATGTTGGTTTCTAAACTGGCCGATACAATATATATGTGAGGTAATACAGTATATCGATGGTATATATCGATACGTGTCAGTATATCGACTCACATGTCAGTCCACATGGGATTAAGTGTACTGACACGGACGACACGCTAGCTCCTTGCTGCAGTTTTACTTTCCTCTTCTCACGAACGCTCTACTACTTGCTAGTTGCTACTGCATCTTGAGTCTTGACCAACTGTTGCTCCTCTCATCTCCATTCTCTTCCTCTTTTCTCTCATCTTTCTTATCAAGATACAAATATATAATCCATTTCCTCATCTCTCTTAAATTTATTAAGCTAGATCTTAAGTTTTTATATGTAATTTCATGTTTTTGTTTACGTTTACATGTAGATCTTAGGTATAAACCTAAATCTAAGTTAAATCTAACATTATATTACATAGATCTAATGTTTTTTCATGTTTACTTTACTATTTTCAATCTTAATGTTAATAACTTGATATATAATTATATAAATTGTATATTTCTATTACATAGATAATAGATCTAACCTCTTGACTATTTTATTATTGAGAATTGCATTCTTTATGGTATTAAGCATATACTGAATACTTTTGTTTTTAAACATTTTTACATATTATTTATACTTTAGGATATTTGAATTAGATTCATCCACTGTATTTTAATGTGATACATATTGAGGGAGTTGATCGAAGTAATCTAAAATATAGATTATTGCTTTCTTTAGTTTATCTTAGAGTTTTAAATCAAAATTCAAAGTTATTTTATCATTTCTATAGATTTCCGTAAATTTACCATGTTTCCATCGATATTTCCACTGATGTGTAACACATTTCTTATTTTTGTTGGATCAAAATCCAACACAAAACTGACGTTTAATTCTATTATTAAATTAGCCTCGGAAAATGGAAAAATCAAACACAAACATCAACCACATACAGTCCCCAACTTATGGAAGCCTCGTAACCATTCTTAGCATTGATAGAGGAGCATTTAGAGGGGTCTATTTATAGGATGATGATTCTGAACATGATTAAAAATAAAAGAGAGTAACGTTTCTAAACCAATGGTGGAGTTTCAAATCAGCATTCTTGAGATTTTAGTGCTCATTATAGTAGAATTTGAGAACCTTTATATATGATTTATACTATATGGCATTGTTTTTACGCACACGATCTGGACATTGCACATTTGCTAGAATGGGCTCCCCCTGCTTTCTAAAATTCTGCATTGAGCCATAATAACTGTCTTGTCTAATTAATATTTTTTCATTACATATGTGCCATGTGCCATATTTGTGATCTTGTCTAATTAATTTTTTCATTATGCTAAATTAAAGAAGCCAAAAGGTTCAGGTGGAACACACATGGGAATGAATAGACAAATGCAGGCAGAACACATGTTCAAAAGCACAGACTCCCTTGCAGGTCCTAAATGGATGAGAGTACCAGACGTGAGAGACTAAATGCATAAGTGGCCAGCACAAAAATAACATGTTAGATCTATGAAACAAATGAACAGAAAGACACAGAGACTTGAAAAGAAAGTTCGATATAAACTTTAAAAAAATCTAGCAAGTCACCTTCACTTTCAACAAAATGTAAGGTATAACATGTTAATGAACAAATAAGAACATTATGAGAAAAAGCATGAAATGTAGAAGAAAAGAATTTCTACAAAGTTTTAGATAGAAATCAAGTACAGAAATCCAATGAACTTCAAAATGGAGAATATATTTAAAGCCACAATTGGTCATTTCACTGTTAGGTTTACAATAAAATCTTCCAACATAGAAGCACAAAAAATTGACAAGCATAGTTGTAAAACGATTTTTTATGCATGCATAATCTTAGACATCGTTACGAACTACAAAGTAAAGACCAAGGTTCCAAAAAAGAAAACCTTAATTAGTAAAAGGGAAAAGGCCAAATTCAACTACGATGATGTAGTCTATACGCTTAATTCAAGGGTGGAATCATGGAACAAAATATCCTCCATTTAAATCTAGCATTTTGTCAATAACCAAGATCAAGCCTACTAGCCTACCCAATCCACGATAAGTCCATCAAACTATTGTCCTAAGGCAACTTGAGTATGATCCATTAACTCATGTCAAAAAGCTTAGGTCATAAGTTACTTTAGTAGAAACCTACTTCCTTGTAGAACCCCAAGCATGTCTTGTAAAATTATACATTTCACAACAAAAATAAGTTTAAACTAAATGAGTGTATTTGCTTGTTGAGTGTTGATCATGCATGTAGCACTTATGGACCTTTACAATATGTGAGTATATAAAAACTTATTTCGGAACACATCATGACCACAAACCTAGGTAGCATGGATTCTTTTATGTCATTTTGATGCATGAGTTTAAATCTTAAGATAAAAATTAAATTATAATGTAAGAGAATATGCATTTAAAGCTGCAACCATGCCGTATTATATCTTAATTTTTAGAAAATTGGCAAACCACCAAATCTATATCGTGTCACATCCAAATCCCATATCCATATTTGTGCTTCCTTGTCATAAACAGTATGCACGTTAATTACAATAATTCTTAAAATCATGCATTTCTCATCCACCAATATTGCAACATATAGCATTATCACCCACAAAAGGTCTCTATTTGAGATCCTGTACCAAGGTCAAGCTCATCAGTGTTTCTAAACTAAAACATGAATATTTGATCGTTGGAGATTTTAGGGACATCTTCACTGGTGTCTGGTGAATTATGAGTCAAACAATATCCTCTCATTAGACAATTCCATTCAAGTTCTTGAAAGCCTACCTAATCTTCAAAAGTAGTATTCTTAAATCTTAACTACATTTCAAACTTGAATGAAACCTCCAATTGACCCATCTCTATATAGCATGACAAGCTTCCCTGAGGACTCTGATTTTTCAATTCAATCAGCTGACTGACTGTTAGCTATTATTATTGCTTGTCTTGATGAATCGTGTTGAATATCAATGAAAAAATAGCTTCCTTGTGGACACAGATTCCAACAAAAAACACTTTGGCGGCTATCAAGGATAACCAGTCGTCTTTGGATACTAGATTAGGATACCAAGTCCCATCTTGCTTCTGCAGTTTCAGTTTGCATCTCTATAAAACCCCTTGATTATGCAGAAACATAACCAAACAGCTTAAACCTTGTCTACCTAAATACAAAAGTTTTATAGAAATCCTCCTCTTGCCTTTGACGTCAATCTAGCCCTTGTTTACAGATGGAGAAAACAAAATCTATCAGTCAGATCCAGGCACCAACATATGGAAATCTGATTACTATTCTTAGCATTGATGGAGGAGGAATAAGAGGAATGATTCCTGCAACAATTCTCAGCTTCTTAGAGTCAGAACTGCAGGTAGAAATCTGATTATAAAGAAACACACAACTAAAACACTTGTAGGCACGTAACAAATAAACAGACTCTGATATTGCCAGAGTAGGTACTTTAGGTGGTGTGCAGACTAGTATCGTTCTGTGTATTTTATTTATTTTCACATCTTGTGCAGAAGCTGGATGGTATGGATGCAAGATTGGCAGACTACTTCGATGTAATTGCTGGAACAAGCACTGGTGGACTTGTAACAGCCATGCTGACCACACCCAATGCAGAGAACCGCCCTCTGTTTGCTGCGAAAGACATACCGAAGTTCTTCATGGAAAACAGTGCCAAAATCTTCCCACAGTGCAGGTACAAATAGGAAAAATGGGAATTGTAGAAAAGGGTTAACGATGGCTTCCCTTGTGTCTCTCTAATGTATCTTATGCCTGATCACAGCGGTCTATTGGGTCAAGCTGTGAAGTTGCTCAAAGCCGTGGCTGGACCCAGATACAACGGAAATTACCTTCGTGAGATAGTGAGGGCAAAATTAGGCAATACAAGGTTACATCAGACATTGACAAATGTGGTTATCCCAACGTTTGATATCAAGAGGCTCCAACCAACCATATTCTCCACCTATGAGGTTCCTTCTCAGTTTTCATTTCTCATGCATAACCTCGTACATACCTTTTCAAGTACCAAAATTTATTACTACCACGTCTGCATTCCATGAACTACAGCTTCTTCTTCCTCTCTTTTTCATGAACCTTTCCAAGTCAATTCTTCATACATGTGAATGGTAGATGAAGCATATCTACCAAACTTAAGATGGCAAAAGAAAACACCAAACATATATACAAACAAACAAAAGCATATCAACCTCGAAAAATTAAACGACGCGTATTTGTTCACGTACATCACATGGCAGGTGAAGAACAACCCAACTCTGGACGCCCAGCTCTCCGACATCTGCATCGGCACATCGGCGGCCCCGACCTACTTCCCCGCCCACTACTTCCAGACCCACGACTCCCACGGCGCCACCAGGGACTTCAACCTCATCGACGGCGGCGTCGCAGCAAACAACCCAGTAAGCACAACCACTCACACTCACAATCTCCCCCACCTCCTCTCTCTCTCTCTCTCTCTCTCTCTGTACTCCAATACCCACTTCACTAAATTCTTAAAAAAAATAAAAACCTATGTTTCTCCTCCCGCCGCAGGCGCTGGTGGCTATCGAGGAGGTGACGAAGGAGGTGTTCAAGGGGAACCCGGACTTCTTCCCCATCAAGGCCATGGACTACAGGAGGTTCCTGGTGATATCGCTGGGGACGGGGTCGTCCAAGGGGGAGGAGATGTACAGCGCCGAGGAGGCCGGGAAGTGGGGTGTTCTGGGTTGGTTGCTCAACAATGGGTCGACGCCGCTGGTGGATGTGTTCATGCAGGCCAGTGCCGACATGGTCGACATCAACATCTCCGTCGCCTTCCAGGCTCTGCGTTCCAGTGAGAACTACCTCCGAATCGAGGTCCGTTTTTGACATTTTTCTACAATTGTTTGTTTTTTTCTTTGTTTCTTTTTTTTTTTAATAATCGGTTTGACAGTAACTTCAACTTATTTTAATTTTCATTTCAGTGATTTTCACTTCAAAATCATATTTTGGTATCTTCAATTTAGTTTTAATTTCAGTTAACATATAAGTAGCTCAATGGCATTAAAAAAAGAATTTATTATGATCATTATTATTTTTTAAGTAATTAACTTAATGCTACACTGAATTTATATCGATTTTTACTTCAATGTAACTTCAAAATTACGTACTTTGGTGCCTCAATATATATTTCATTAATCTTACCTTCATTGATTTAGAAAGGATCTAACAAAGAATCCAAGAAACTATGTGTTTGATAAATTTCTATGAAGGCTTTGTTGTTATGCATGAATGAAGGAGTAAACTCTAATTGTTTCAAACAACAGTTATACCAACACTTTCAACAAAATAGAATTCTCATATATGGTTGTTGATGATTTTAAAAAAATACTGAGTTCCATGAAGACAGTACTAAACGTATGTATTATGCATTCGTTACAATCTTTAGTTTTTTTTTTAGAAAACTACTGGCAATGATGTGGTTGTTAGAACCTATATGAAACTTGGAGAGACTCGTAATTTTGAAATAAAAGCTTGAAAGTTTTACGCATCAGAAAAATTGAAGTTGTTTTCTTTATTGTCTGACATGTTGTTTTTTTTTCTGGAATGGAAAAATAGGAATCAACTTTAAGTAAGACGGCTTCTTCGATGGATGTTGCAACCGTAGAGAATTTGAAGGACTTGCAGAAGATCGGCCAGAAGTTGCTAAAGAACTGTGTCTCTCAGGTTAATTTAGAAACAGGGGTCTTTGAATGCACTGGTGATGAGAAAGTAACTAATGAAGAAGAGCTCATAAGGTGAGCAACTTGCTGTGATCGACTCCTATACAACATGAGATATATTATGGTTTCGAGAGAGAATTAGGGATCAATTACTAACTAAAGTGGGATTGTTGATGACATTTCAAATGCTTTCAGGTTCGCAAGGCTACTTTCCAATGAAAGAAGGCTTCGAGAAGCGAGATCCCCAAATCCAAATGAGATCTCTGCGAAAAGAGTGACTTGATGATGACTTTTGTGATTTTATGTGATTTAGAAAAGGATGAGTCGATGATACATAATAAGAATGCATTTGAACGTGAATATGTGACTATTGGTAATAAATTTTCATAAATAAGAGTTGCGCACATCTCTTAAGTATCTTTTCTATATGTATAATTTAACAGGATTTTGTTACACCACTGCTCTTTAACACATTGATATTCAAATTCGTGCTCTGGTACAAGTGCAAATCTTTGAGGAAGTAAGCAGTAAACAACAATTAGACATGATATTTTTTATTACAACACAATTATAAAAAACAACATGGTAGAATTTAACAACGCATTTTATTAACCAAGGGGGAGAGGGTTTGGATCGGTCTCTAGTTTTGCTTCATTAATTGTTTCTCTGAGTTTGTATGTTTTACTTTAAACCAAGAGGGGAAAGCAAATATGTCTCTATTCTCCTAGTCATGTCAAATGCAAAAAGGAAAGAAAACACATAAGTAAGGCAAACAAGCAAGCAAACAACAAGCAAAAGGCATGATTATGACATGTGCAAGTGTCGTGGTATCATGATAGTGAAAAGATAAAAACATCAAACACATCATAAGGCAGGTATCATGGCATGTGCATTGTGATGTGGTCAGATTATCTTGGTGTAAAGTAAAACATACATCATCCATAAGGCATAACATATTAAGTGCATACAAGAAGAAAAAAAAACAATGCAAGCGAGAAAGATTTGAAAATGAAAGTCAGAGTCTGTCTTTCTCCAACGAAGTCGTCAGTTCCTGTGACCATGTTAGCGGAGGGGGATCGTGCCCCCTAAGCGATCGAGACCGCATGGGAGTCGGTAGCGCCACGACAAGCCCGGTGGTTCCGCGGGTGAAAAGGAAATGACTCGAAAACACCGAAAACTGAGCGAAAACGAAAACATGGAGTCGCCACCTAGTTTATTTAAAATGGAAAGACGAGGAAAACCATATCGAAAAATCAAAAATCAAAATCGAATGCAAAAGGAAAACTCATGCCAAATAGGTTCGACACACGGATCGTCGTGAACCAGAGAAAGGGTAAGAAGGTGTTAGGCACCCCTGCACGCTTGACGAGTCGCTCTTTCACGGTATCTCGCTCTCGTGCATGGAAATGTAGGCACTTGATTCCGGTTAATGGGGTTATATGGATGATGCAAGAGAAGTAAAGCATATGATTAAGGTAACAAAACCAAGTTAAAAGAAAAGCATAATTGAATCGGGAAATAGCATGTAAAGCATGGGATTGAAACCAGGTGGGCCCACTAACTAGGCTGGGTCAAGGTTACCCCTAGACGACCAGTCCATGTTACACGTGCGCGTCGCTCGCGTAGCTCAGACGCGCGTGCCTAGAAATGCCACGACCGTTTGCCATCATGGCCAAACCCACAATACAAAGATACCACATCAAAGAGCCAACAAGATGCGATCGAAATGGAAAGTGCAGAGGTTCTCAAAAAGTCAAAAAACGAGAATCCGACATGTGTGGAAAACTAAAACAATAGAAAACACACATTTTAAATACATCAGAAGGTGAAAACTACGCAAAGGGTAACAAAAGATGTATGAATGGCCTATTGTTAGGACAGGTGACCTTGGTCTAGTGGGGACTTAAACCTATCTATACCCTGGTCCATACATGCATATGGGACGTGCATTTGTGACACGAGGATGGAACAGGGCCAGTCTAGGCCTGCGTCCTTCCTCGCTTCCTCCCTGGACGACGGAGTAACTCCTGGCACCGAGGCACGTCTGGGAGCTTGGGAGGACCACAATGAGAAGATGCATATGTCGCAAAATCGATGGGATGCAGTGGATTCTTTCCCCCTTCGTCGTCGTTGGCGTCAGGGCTCATCCTCCTTTAACGAGCCTCCACGGGAGGCTTCTGGCCTGGAGGACCAACTCGACCGCTTCGAGAGGTGGTGGAAGTAAGAGGGATGCCTTTGGACGTCTGAACCGAGTGCTCAAGGGCTGAGATAGCCTAACGCCTCCGATTGCCATCCGTCGACGGGGGAAAATGCAGGACGCACTAGCGAGAGCGAGGAAACACGAAATAAACTAGGCAAAATTATGCACATGAGCTGCTACATACTCCTACGGTAGTCCATTGAGTAGGATTGTACATGTTAGGAGCTGAGACTGCGTCGTCGGTGCCGGTGACTGGGTTGTACCTCTCAAACTGAAAGTGGGGAGCTGTTCCGTGGGACTGGTACTAAATTAAAGGCTGTAGTCTTGCAATATTTTGCATTCAGTAACCGAACCCATAACTTGGTTAGATTGTTCGAGATTTGCCAACCGATTTTCATAAGATTGATGTGCCTTATTCATAGTGATTAGATCACGGAACCGTAGTCCATCTTTGCTTCGTTTCAGTTTGTCCCATGAGCAGAGTGTGCAGATGTCTACCAGATGTTTTGAAGCCCCAGACAAAACTCACGCATGATTCGTTCCATCTCTCCACGTACTCCAAGTGGGATGTCTTGAAGAAACCAGCAGTCAATCTATCTGGACCGGGTGTGCCATCAGACATCATTTTATTAATTAATAACACCTGCCACCTGAGTGGACGAGGGGAGAGCTGTCACCCGCAGGCTTTCATTTGCTGATATTGGTCTATCTGTAAATGTTATAGCTGTGGATCAAACGGAGGTGGTTGTGAGCTCGTCGACAGACTGCGGTAGAAGGATACAAAGGTCTAATATATAGTGACCCACTGCCTTCCAGCAATATGTTCTTGATCATGGTTCCATATATTCTCGTGTCTGAATCTCCGTTCCTGTCTACCATTTCTTACCCGTTGAATCTACATTTTACTTTGCATCATATGCCCAATCCACCTGCAAGCTTACTACACAGGAAATAGAACCTGTCCGACGCCGAGAACACAACATAGTGCCAAAAAAGGAAAAATAAAAAAAGCTATAGAAACAGTTAAACAAAGACAAAGCTGAGAAAAGAACACAAAGTTCCAGCTCCCAAAAGCTATCTCAAATTCTAAGCACCTCAGGGAAACACCAACCGTGGAGTTTTCACCGAAACTGATGGAAACTCCTCTTGAACGTGATGAGTTCGAATTTTCTACCCAAATGGTTCACAAGGGAAGCATCTTTTTTTGATAAATGAAGTGTGGCGAAAAGTGCACCATGGAGTGCATAAATGTTTGCGACTTTCTACTCAATCAATTGGTTTTAGTGCACAGAACACCAGGCACTTGAACTTGATCTCGCCATGGTACGGAGACTGAAGTAAGAAAATACATGCCTTCAAAACGAATGGAAACTGGGGATTGGACGAACATTTCTAGTAATATTGGGTTTGGCCTTTTGAATTTCGTTCGTTCTGCCTAAACTTCGTGAAATCTGAGTCTGAGTTTGCACGAGGGTGTATTACACAAAACAACACATGTGTTATTGATAAGAGACGCTGAACTGGAGCACTTCTGAAGTGTAGTTTTACAGGTCATGACAACAAAGATTACACATCACCACCAAATTCAAGTAGATGACTGGAAGAAATACAAATGAAGACTGAAAAATAAATCCATCCAAGTCTTAAATGAGGCTCATTGAGCTAAAATAGATCTCTGTCGAAGTTCCTTCTTGTCGCTAATTAATTATATTTGCAAATCCATCAAGTCTGAAAATTCTTATTTAGAGTTTCATGCTAGCTGTCCTTTTTCTGAGTTTCTTTTCTTCACTTAGCTTCTGCGCAAATCTGCAAAGAAAAAGACGGTTATAGGAGCTGCAGCTGGACAGTCAAGCGGCGCCTTGGACTACTAATTTTGCATAACTGTGCATGACTTTTTTGATATCTTTTTGTGATTGAGGCACACTTTGTTTTGCTCCAGACTAATGTCTGAATAGTGTGAAACGTAATAGATGTTTTTGAATATATCAATGTACCTTTGAGGACTTGCCTTCCTTTTGCTTTAAAAAAAAAGAAGGTTATAGGAAGCAATGACATAGCGAGAGGAACATAATTAATTAGCGACAATAATTAAGAAAACATAATTAAGCTCTCGACCAAACAATTTTTGATATGAAGACAAAGTATTTTTATCAACAATTGGAAATCGATTGATAAGATAATGTGCTGTGTGAAAGGCTTCAACCCAAAACACTTTAGAAAGTTGAGATTGGGTAAGAGTGTTAATGTTGTTTCAACCAGGTGCTAGTATTTTCTTTCAACAATACCATTTTGCTTAGGTGTATGGAGGCAGCTTTCCTAATGAAGACTGCCTTTTTGTTGAAAAAACTCAACAAGCCTTTTACTAGAAAACTCTCCACACTACTAGAAAATCTACATTTTACGAGGAAAAATAGCGAGGACTTAGCGAGGAACGTTCTCGCAAAAATATGGAGAGGACATATAGCGGGGAATTAGCGAGTACTTTAGTTCTCAGTTGTCACAGGTGGCAACTACATTAGAGAGTTTCAGATCCAACATACGCTCAGAAATAAGGAATGAAATAAGGACTGAAGTAAGGAATGAAATAAGAGATGAAATACATGCTTTGGAGGATCGACTTGTAAGGTAAAATTTGATTT
>JAMKQA010007531.1:0-13123 GCA_024699735.1 Posidonia australis | reverse complement strand
TCAAATAAGCTATCTCTTTGGAAGGCAAAGATGCTATCTCTTGGGGGTAGACTCACATTGGTCAATGCAGTACTATCTGCTATACCCACTTATTATTTTTGTGTCTTACATCTACCCTACAGTGTGGAAAAAGAAATTGACAAACTTAGATCGAAATTCCTATGGAATTCTCTATCCTCTTCCTCTGCTTGTCACTTGGCAAAATGGAGATCCATATGTAGACCTAAGGAACAAAGGGGATGGGGAATTATCAACCTAAGGAACTTCGATATGGCATTGAAATGCAAATTGCTGTGGCAATACATCTCAAACGATTACTCATTGAAATGGAAAGAGATAATTAAAGCTAAATACTCATCTACAAGGGGAATTGGAACAATTCTTAACACTTCCAACTCCAGATCCTCTCCACTTTAGCTGGAACTCAAAAAAAACTTTGATGTCATTAATTCCTTTTCCACATTTACTGTAAATAATGGAAGGAGTACCATTTTTTGGGAAAACAAATGGTGGAATGAGGAAAAGCTCAGTGATCTCTTGCCTGACCTTTATAGGATAATAAAACACAAAAAAGCTTGCGTTCATAGGGTTATCGGGATCTTGAGCTCTAATCCCAACGGTCTATTTCAGGACCAACCCACTTCTTCTGCCTCTCTCTCCTTGCAACAGCAAAGGGATACACTAGCTATGCTCATTTCTACAACTAGCTTCAACTCTGAGGAGGATTCCATTCTTTGGAATCCTACAAATGACAACTTTATTGTTAAATCATGTTATGCTACTTTAAATGATGGTGGCTTAAGATTTAAATTTTTTGAAGAAATATGAAAATGCTGGGTTCCTCTTAAAGTGAAACTATTTTGCTGGCTGGTGCTTTATAATAAAATTTTGACCAAAGAAAATCTGTGTAAAAGGGGCTAGCCAGGCCCCTTGTTCTGTGTTTTTTGTAATGTCAATATTGAATCTGCTGCTCATCTTTTTATCTCCTGTCCTTTTACTTATTCACTATGGCAAGCTTTTACTGTGGTCCTTTTATACCCTGTTATTCTTTCCATTGCAGATTTATTTAGTTACCCTCCTATTCTAAAATTTGATTTGGCTAACATTGGTTGCCACTCCTTTGTGCAATTATTTATTTGGACTATTTGGTGTGAAAGAAATAATAGAATCTTCAGGAATATTTCCAGGAACAAATCTGTGTTAGTGAATGATATTCTATGTTTATCTCATTGCTGGTTTGAAAGTATGGGTGAAGGATTTGAGAAAAATGAGAGCCTACAATCCATTGTCTCCTTCCAACAAAATCGAGCTATGGACATTGACTCCTCCTTGGGTGTGCATACTGGACATTTTGGTGGGGATGAACATGCCTCCACTCCAGCTTTGGAAGAGTAAAATCCTTTGTGATGGTTAAATGCTTGCTAGCCAAATTTTTTCCTCTCGGTTTCTTTTTTGAGACCTGTAACTAAGTCCTCTGTTTGACACCATTTGTTTCTGGACTATAGTTGCTAATTTTTGGTTACCATAGATATATGTAGTTTATGATTGGAATATAAAAATAAAAAAACACAGGTTACCCGTTTCAAAAAAAAAACAAAGTTGAATAAAAAATTACGATAAGGACAGGAAGATAAGGAATTTGGATTAAACGAAGACATAGAGTGAAATCTATATTAACCAGAAAAAAAATACTTAAATTTTCCATGCAAGTTGATTCAGGAATTTCCAAAGTCCACATCACATTAAACACCCCCACAACCCTTCTGACAGTTGCCCCCTTGCCCGGGTCCACGCGGAGACTGGCAGCCGTTAAAAACTCCATCGTAGGGTCCACATCGCCTCCCTCGCTCCCATCTCGACGGGCCAATCTTTCCCTCCACCTCTCGGCTTCCCCCAAATCCACATGTGATCGATCGGCCCCCGCCTGCTGCAAGAAAATATTTCCTTCCGAAAATACCCCTCCCAAGCCCTAAGTTGAGGGGGCATCGGGAAGGGGGGGCGGGTATTAAAAACAAGAAGCAGCACGTTCGGCGGTGGCAGTGGCGGTGGCGATGGTGTCAGTGGAGGAATTGGGGACGTGGTGGGATGGTGCGGTTCTCGAGGGGAACGTAGTGTGCATCGGCATGGGACGCTGACGCTGACCGCTATCTGTGTGGGGTTCTCGAGGAGGAAATACGACTTTGTTCCCAGAATACGCCACTGTTCATTCAAATACTTCTGCTCCTGTACGCCGATGTGGGGTTATTTTGGTGTGTGCTGTTTGTTTAGTGGACGTGAACAGTAGTGATGATGTTGTTCGCAGGATATACTAGTGTAGATTTCTCAGAAAAGTAAAATAAAAGCAGAATGCTGCTGTCGACGTCTCAGTGGAAAGGTAAGGGAGGAGGTAGGGAATTGGAATGCCTGGTCTCTGTCTGGTTTGAGGTGATTCTGAGAGATTTTTGCCATTTTGTTTTTGTGACTTGAGAGGACTGGTGGGAGATGTGGAGTGCCTCACACGGTAGGCAAAGGGTCATTCTTGAAATGGAGGTGCGTCCTTCTCTTTTCACTGTTTTTTTTGCCATTTTATTTGAAATATATCCCAAGTGAAAATTTTACCTGGGTAGAACAAAAATATATAATATTTTACTATCAAGTAAATCATAAATGAAGTACATATAGTCCACAAATTAGAGCAGTCAACACAGATCAGTAATAAAGATGTATTGTTTACAAATAGTCTGTAATCAAAAGAAAAGATTAACAGATAGTTAATCAACAGATGGATTATCCTCCCAAGTGGCTGGACCTTGCTGCGGAGAGTCAGCAGTTCCATTGAAGAATGTCGCAGTAGGAGGAGGATCAATGTTTTCAGATAGTTGAACAGAGATAATGGAGCAAGGAGTATCTGCTTTGTCAAAACCTGTGGAAAAAACATCTATCCAACTATGAAAAAGAGCAGAAATTTCATATATGCATAAATTAGAGATCTGAAGATGCCCTCTAAAAATTCGGTTATTCCTTTCCTTCCAGATAATCCAAAAAATGGCTTGAATCAAAGTGCTGAAGCCGATGGAAGATAATTATGTTTTTAAAGGAAGAGGAATTATAAATAAATCTGCAATGGAAAAAACGATAGGATAAAGATTCTCCTGGATGAATGCATGCCAAATGGAGGTAGCGAAGGGGCAAAATAAGAACAAATGTATGACCGTTTCCATATGCGTGTTGCAAAAAATACACATCTGTGGGCCATCCCAACCTTTTTTACACAGATTGGCCTTGGTCAGGATTTTATCATGCAAAGTCAACCAAGCAAATATCTTTATTTTGAAAGGAGTCCAACTACACCAGATTGCTTCATAGTGTTGAAAACAAAGTCCTCCATCATTAATAAAATTATAACATGATTTAACAGAAAAGATTTTGTTTGAGGAATTCCACTGTAACATATCATCTTGAAGAAGAAATATAATGTTAGAGATAATGTCTGTCAAAAGGTCAGCATGGTCCTGAAAGAAATCAGTGTTGGCAATTAACAGTGGGCAAGCAAATAGGCTGCCAAAGTCTGCTCTAAAAATTTCAACAGTTTTTGCAAGTGAGGTTTTTTTGTATGTGGCGAGAGTAAATAAATCTGGAAGATAGTGTTTAAGTTTTATCCCATTCCACCATTTACTTTCCCAGAAGATGGTGCTGGTTCCATTGTGAATCAAATCACTGATTCAGAGCAGCAGTTAACCAGATTGAAGCATGTTCTCAATGCATACCATAGTGGAGAAGCTCTACCAGGAGATGAGTTCAGAATGGCCCTAGGTCAATTTCTAGTAAAATACTTTACTTTTATAATTTCTTTCCATTTTAAGGAGCAAGAGTTGGAGAGTAGTTGCCATAAAAGTTTGGATTTAAGGGCAAGATTAAAATTCCTAATGTTGATAATTCCCCAACCATTTTGTTGCTTAGATCTACAAAGTAGGCCTTAACGGACCAAATGACCATAAGATGAAGTGGAATCATTTGATTTCCAGAGAAATCTGGCTCTAAGCTTGTCTATAACCCCTCCAATCCTTTTAGGGAGATGTAAAACAGATAGGAAATAGGTAGGGATGGCTGAGAAGACAGAATTGACTAGCGTTAATCTTCCCCCAAGAGAAAGATGCTTTGCCTTCCAAATAGATAATTTATTAGAGATTTTGTCAATCACTGGGGCCCAATCATTGAAGGTGGCTTTCCTAAAGTGCAATGGAAGTCCAAGGTAGGATATAGGCAGGACAGCTATGTTGCAGTCAAGTATAAGAACTGACCTATTAATAAAGTCAATTGGAACCCCAATTCTAGTGAGGGAGGATTTGTGAAAATTGATTTTTAAACCAGAACAATACTGGAAGCAGCACAGGATTCTCTTAATATTAATTATGTTTTCCTCCCTAACATCCAAGAAGAGAATAGTATCATCAACATACTGGATGTTCATGATATTGGAGCCTCCATGAGGGATTTGGATCCCAGTTATCAGCCCAGAGTTAACAGCAAGAGAAAGCATTCTGTTCAGAATGTGTGTAACAATTATGAATAAGAGTGGTGATAAAAGATCACCTTGCCTCAGACCATTGGTAGATGGAAAGAAGCCTTTGGGGAACCATTGAGAAGGATGGAGAATCTAACATGTGTAATGCACATCTTAATCCAAGAGATCCAAGTATTGCCACAGCCCATACCAGCAAGAGAATCTAATAAGAAGTCCCAGTTTACATTATCAAAAGCTTTCTCAAAGTCCAGTTTTAAAAGAAACCCAGGAGTACCAGACAGTTTCATAAAATATAAAGTTTCCTGAGCTACCAGGAAGCAATCCCCAATGTTCCTCCAAAGAATGAAAGCACATTGAGTGTTATCAATAATTTTATCCAGGACAGGGGCTAGCCTAGAAGCTATAGTTTTAGTGATAATTTTGTAGAAGCTGTTCACCAGGCTAATGGGTCTAAAGTCTTTAATATACTGAGCCCCTTCAAGTTTAGGGATTAATACTATAAAAGTTTGATTGATAGGTAGCAAAAAATCTGAGTCTGTGGTGGCATTTAAGTAGCTGAAGATCTCATGGATATCTAACTTGAGGATTTCTCAGAAATGTTGAAAGAAGAATATTGGAAAATCATTAGGGCTAGGGGCCTTAACTTCCGGCAAAAGCCTAAAATTGTTATGAATTTCCTCCAAGGTAAAAGCCCTTTTTAAATCCGTGGGATTCTGAAGTTTATTTGGAATTAAGATATCCCAATTCATGGAGGGATAGGTCCGAAGAGGCTTATTGAATTGCCTAATGAAATGACCTTCAATTTCCTTGGAGATGATGGCAGGGCTAAAAACTGTTGAATCACCTAACTTCAAGGAATGAATGGCATTGATTCTTATTCTACTATTTACTATACTGTGGAAGAAAGAGGTATTTAGGTCTCCTTTTTTAAGCCATTGAACTCTTAACTTTTGTTTCCAGTATTCTTCTTGCTCTTGGAATAAGGAAGAGTGTTCAAGCTGAAGAGCACTTCTCACCAGCAGCATTGAGTTTGTAACTGCTGGGACTCAGCCAATGAATCAATATGAGCGATTTTAGACTCAATTGAGAATAGACGTAGACGTCTATCCTTTCTCACTGGCCTAATCCAGTCAATGATCTGCTTCTTTAGTTGTTTAAGCCTGTATGCAAATCTAGTGACAGGGGAGAGAGAGGTATTGATCCTAAAGGAGTTGGACTAGGAAGTTTCAATAAATGTACTAAAACCCTCATAGTGGAGCCAGGATTTATAAAATTTGAATGAGGTAGGGCCCCAATCTGGTGGAGTAGTATTAAGGGAGATCGGAATGTGATCAGAGACGACTCTAGCCAAACCCAGGTAGAAGGAATTGGGGTACTGTTTGGCCCAGTCACTGGATACAAGGAATTTATCCAGCTTACCCATGGAGGGAGGAACTTGTATGTTGGACCAAATAAATCTAGAGTTATTAAGGGAGAAATCCACCAGAAAATGTTTATCAATGAAGGCATTAAATTGTCTCATGTCATTGGTGATGATGTGCCTAGAGGAGTACTCATGAGAGAATCTAGTAAGGTTAAAATTGCCCCCAATAACCCAGTTAGAGTTCACTTTAGAGCTTAAGGAATCCAATTCCTCAAGAAATGCAGTTTTCATAGTTGAGTTACAGGGCCCATGTAAGCTACCAATCAAGGCCATCAACTGAAAATGTGAAGTTGAGGGTAAGATAGTAAGTAGTGGAAATAGAGGTTACCAGTGTGAGGAATCTATCATTCCACCTAATAAGGAGGCCCCCAGAGGCCCCCGATGAGGGAATAGACGCTCGTTGGTTTAAAAGACCACTACTTAATTGTCTAAGAGTATAGTTAGTGAAGGTCGCTAACTTAGTCTCGCTAATAATAACAACTTTACACTTGTTAATTTTAACAAAGCTATTGATGGCCCTTTTTTTGCCACTGGAACCCAACCCCCTGATATTCCAACCTGAAATTATCATTAATTGTCAAGGGGGAGGACAAGTGAAGCAAAGTTCTCTATAATGTTTTGATTTTCATTTAAATCAATTTGGGGCAATCCTTGCTCTGATCTAACAGAGTTAAGAAAGTTTTTAGCCTCATTCATAGATTGAATAGAAATACCAATATTTCCACAAAAAGTGATAAACTGACTATAAGATTCTCAATTAATGATATCCGTCATAAAATTATCATTGTTATCAACAGATGCAACTAAGGGAGGAATAGATGATACAGTCCCAGACAGAGGTTGATCATAATCCATCAAATCATTAGAGGATATAGAAGTAGAGAAGGTACCTGGAAGATATATAGGAGTTGGAGGCTGAGTCTCTGAATCAACCTCCGAAGGGCCATTCAGGTCATCTTTTTCCAAGCAGTCATAGACAGCCAAAACCTTCTTGAATTTGGCCATGGATAGGTTGCGAGTCTTGATTTCTGCCTCCACGAACTTAGAGGTTTCATCACTCAAACTTTGGGGGTGCAAATAATAGGGAGAAGGAGTGCGGGTAGGTTGGTAGATCCTGCTCAGGTGCCGCAATAGGTGGGGGAGTGGGTAGAATACCTGCAGAGGTAGAAGGGATGAGGAAGGCAGGGCTGGTGGGTCTCTTCCAAACGTTTTTGCCTCCCCTAGAGGTCTTGTGACCTTTGCCACCTCTCCAACCCCTGTTAGGTTTAAAGGGTTTGCGGTTGGGGTGGAGACTCCTAGGTTCAGAGGTGGAAGGAGAAGAAGAAGTTGTAGGCCATGCAGGAAAGGGGCCCGAGGGGGCAGAGGTGGAAGAGGAGGTGGGTGCACAAAGATCCCAACTTCTTCTGTATTTGATGGGGTAGACATGGTTGCCAAAGGCAAAAAAACGGCAATCAGGGATTTCCTTGCCAGGGTGGATTTTAACCCTAATTTTGGAATAGCCTAGGAACTTGGCTGAGTCCATAGAAAGGTCGACTTCCAGCAACTCAGCGAAACCAGATATCATGTGGTGGAATACATCGATGTTCCAAAGATGGTGGGGAATACCCTCAAGCCGGAGCCATACCCCTTCCTCCTTCAAAGTTAACACTGCACTAGAGTTCGGGGACCAAGAAATAAAGGAGGCAGGGATCGATAACAGGGATGCTCCAAACTGATTGAGATAATCATTTCTTAACTTAGGAGACGGAAATACTAATAGGTATTTGCCAGGGGGAAAGGTTGCACCTCCACCTCAGAGGAGCAGGACCAGAAAGCCTTGATGTGGTCCGCTAAGGTTTCCTTAGAAAGTTGTGGGGATTGGGGTGTGACAATGGCACTTCGTGAAAGTACCATAAGTTGGTCACAGACTGCAGTGGAGGGGGCAGAATGGTCGGAAAATGAGGTGACAAACCAGCCATGGCTGGGGTCTCAGAGGGAGTGGCGCGTCGGTCCTGTAGATATTTAAAAATGGCCACAGAATGATCAGGAGATTTGCATTTAAAACAAAACCCTGAATACTTGCAATTATTAATCTGGTGGTTGCGAAAGTCACAGGAGAAACATCTACCAGAGAGACGGCAAAAGCGTACCAGAGGGGACTCGAACTTCTTCCTGGATACCACCATCCAGTCGCCCAGAGGGAGGAAAGAGGGAGTTGGGAAGGATTCCAACTCAAGGGAACTGGAGGCTTCGCTCTGCAGAATAGGGTTACAGACAGGTGGAGAAGGGGATGCGAGTGAAGCGAACCGTGATCCAACTAAGGACGGAGGAGTACGTGAATTAGGGACATCCGAGCAAATCTCGGTGTCAGAAGTACGTGATAATATTTGTTTAGAGAAATCACAGTAGTGAGGTATCGTGGGAGGTGTGAGGTCTGCGCAACAGACTGAGTGGCAGAGAGCGTGAGACGTGGTTGGACAGCGACATAAATGTGGGCTGTCAAAAGATCGCCCGAAATCCCTTGAGTGCAGGGGGAAATCTGTCGTATCACAGGATACGAGGGGAGCGTAGTGGGGCGTGGAATTAACCTCCTCGAAATTTGTGCTAACAGGCCCATAATAAGAATCCGTAAAGACGCTCCCCGAGAGAGGGATGTAATTAAATTAGGCTGGGATTTAGGATAATCATACGCAATTAAAAACGGAGTAATTCCACACAGAACTCGAGACAAACTCTGTAGCGTTCGAGGGACTGACAGTGTCTCGGGAGGTTCACAGACCAGACGTCTCTATCATGGAGGCGTAGGGAAAGGATTTCTGGCAATCACTCACCAAAGAGAACCCGCCGATCGTCAATGCAGAGGAAATCATGAGATCAGAAGGAGAAGAGAAGAGTTGGAGATGACAGGCAGTTTCTGCAGGAGAGGGAATGGCCGGAGTGACACATTGAGCCAGAGATCGATCCAAGTGGGTAGATACAGCTAAGTTCTTAGAGATCTGAGTTGACGCAAGAGCCTCAACCGGAGGAAGCTCAACGGAGCAGCCGGAGCCGTAGTCTGTATAAAGCGAGACGAAGAGCGAGAGACTTTCCTGTTCGGACAATAACAGAGTCCGATCTAAGCTCAGATGACAATGAGCCAAATAGAATAACCAGCTAATAGATAGAGTTTTAATATGCATAAATTTATCCACATTCATAGCAATGTTAAGGACACAGGAAATTAAAGACAAAGAACTATCATAAACCAACACATTCAATGAACCAAAATAATGGAAAAAATGAACAGATCCGTCCAAAGAAGATAGATCCTGAATCAAGATGTCGCATCAGAAGGCAGATCCTCCACCGATGAGGACATACCACCGACGAAGGGAGATATCTCTCACCAACAGTAGGAAGGAGAACGGAAAACTTGATTCTAGTTTCCGAGCATTCCTGTCTATCAAGGTGATTCTAGTTGATGACATTGCTTTCGTCAAAAGTGATTCACCCAACGACGGATAGATTTCACTCAACGCAATTAATTCATCAGATGTGTTTATCGACATTTAATGATGGAGATGTGAGATGTTGGGTGTCATTAATGTTACAGATCTCCTAATTGTTCATTCATTCTAGTGTAGTGCTTTCTTCGCCGGTGTCAGCGCAATGGTTATCTGCCGTTCACCTGCTATTCTGGCTTTATTGAGAAAGACACCGTGGTGCATAATATCACGAAGATGAAGGAGCGTCGGTCTCCTCGTGATTGAGATCCAAGAAAAAACCTTTACTTGAACAAGCATTGTACATCGGAACGACATTGTTTTTTAATATTTGATAAGGTACAATCTGAATGACGTTCGACAGCGTTGGTGAAATGATTCTAATTCGTAAAATAGATTCCAGTGCTTCGGAAAACTGAAATCTATGCAAGCATCTGCAAGCCGGCCATCCAGTGGTGATACGCTAAAACGAGGGTGAATCTTTCGCAGGTCCACCATTGTGGGAACGAAGCAAGGGGGGGTTTTTTTTCTTTTTTCTTTTTTTCTTTTCCATCCCTACCCTTAGTCATACAACATTGTACGTCAGTACACTTACTCAAAAATATTTGTTTCATTGCCTCTCTTCTTCTATTTATCTTATGTCAATACCTTTCCGTTAATCTTGAACCTTACGCGATATTAGAGGTAACTGTTAACACATCTTAAAGAGATGCTAGTATCCTTCCACACTTTATCTTAACATCCTTCTTCCTTTTTAACTTTAGCAGTTATTTTCTTTTCTTCTTCCTCTTTCCTCCTTCCTCCTTCCTACCGACAATGAAAGAGAAAGCGGAGGGAAAGTCAGCGAGACTGAGGCCATCCATGTTAGACATGTAGTAACAGGGGTCCACCCATAAGTGTCAATAGTTGGAGGCAAAGTTAAGGCGTGTGACAGTGGTGATCTGGTGATGCAAGAAAAGGATAAGGGAGAGAGAAATGAGAGCAAAAAGTGAAGGTGAAATTGAAAGAGTTTACTAATACTACTGTTACAAAAGTTTGATTTTAACATTTTCATAGGGAGTATAAATAGACTTGCAATTAGGGGAGACTATAAGGAAGTTGAAGGAGGTGAGAAGACATACAAGGATTACGCAAGTAATCGATCTTATTTTCTATTTTTCTCTTCCTTTATGCTATTTCTTTTATAAAACTTTCAAATTTCTTTTTTACTAACATTTTTTCCCAGAGAGAATTCCTAATTTGTTCTTTATGTAATGTTTTAATTGATAAAAATTGAGATTTGAAGCTTGATTTTCATTAAATTGTATGTGTAAAATGATTTGGATGAAGGAAAGTATTCATGATTGAAGTAAATCTTAGGAGGGTATGGTTGTCATTTCACTGGTATATGTTTAGTTTTAACCTAAGTTGGGTTAAGAATTGGTAACGAAAGGAAATAGACTGACTGTAGATAAATAGAGAAACAAAGGCATTGAAATAAATATTTTTTAAATAGTTATATAACATAAAATAATATTTAGAGTTGTTTTTTTTATAAGTGCCTGTAGAGAAGAATCCCTGTACGTGCATAACTTCCACCATTGGATACATCCAATGGTTAAGAAAGAAGAAGAAGGGGAGAGACGTGGAGGAAGGGACAATGACGATGTATGCGAAGAGGAGGTAGTGGGAGAAGGAGGCAGGTAGGACGGTATACGGAGAAGGCACTAGTGCACAAGACGATAGCCGATGGAAAAGACAAACAACACAGTACACGGAACAACGATAAGAAAGAGAGACAACACGGTACATGCGGGCCAAGAGGAATAGGAAGGAGAGGCGACAGCAACAAGAAGAGGAGGGAGGAGAAGGTGGTGGCGACTATAAGGAGAAAAGGATCGTACAAGGGTAGAAAAAAAGAAAGAAAAGAAAAAGAAGATAATAAAGAAAAGAGGCAAAAAATACCATTGGATGAAAATTCAATGATCTTAATTAAGTATCTACCGAAAAAATTTCTCTAGACACTTATAAAAGATAATTTGTGATAATATATAAATGAATATATCGACATAAAAAAACCCATGAAACAAACACTAAAAAACTCACCACATTGGAAAAAGGAGAAACGACCAAGAAGAAAGTAACACCACTGTGGAAAGTGCAAATGTCACGAGTTAATATTGCAGGATACCAGAAGATTTCTATCCTATTTCTACAACCTCATATTCCAAGTAGGAAACAATTCATCCTTCCAATCTAGATTTTTTATTCCTCAAGAAAAAAGAAAGTAAGAAACAAATCTAGTCATCTAAGAAACAATCCAATCAAACATGCATAAAGAGATGCAAATAGAAGTATAAAAAGGACTAGGCAGCATGACCCAACCAGAGAAGGGTCCAGGGCTCCAGGCACAGCTTGGTCCGTCGACAGCCTGTGCCAAGCCAACTTGGCCCTCCATTCCAGGTTGAGCGAGGTCTTGGGCCGTAGAGTCCGACCTGGCTTGGGCCCATAAGGGTTTCAATCCATTGGTTGGAAAAATTCCAATTGTTACCAACGAATGTTTTAGTTTTTTTAATTCTTCTTTATTCCTTTTTTTCTCTCATAAATATCTCTTTATCTCATCTCATTTTTTCACAACTTTTCAATTTTTCTCTACTCTCTTTACACATTGCGAATGTGATACTTCCACTCCGTTGTCCACGATTCAATCCATTACTCCACTGTTCCATCTTTACTGTTTTATCATTTTGGACTTCTGCCTCCATCACTCCACCGTTTTATCTTTACCACTATAAATTTCTGTAGTTCTAATCTTTCTAATTTCTCTACTTCTTTACCCTCATTTTTTATTTTTTATTTAATTTTTTTAATTAATTACAATGACTAGTTCATCAAACTAAGATATCTTAACTCAAAATTCCAAAAAAAATGTAAGTTCACAAATTCAATACACAGTCACTCAAAAAGTTAGGAAAAGAAAAGTTCCTTGTTGAAAAGATTTCACTCTAAATTTAATCAATGATGAAAAATATTATTGTAATTATTGTGATAAAGACCTTACTTGTAAAACGAAGGGATAATGGTCATCTAAAAAGGCATCTTTAAAATAAAAAAAAATCAATTACAAGAAAAAAAGCTAATTTAAAACAATCTCAATTGCAAATAGGATTTAGTGGTATATTTAATTGAAAATATTCTATGAAAGAAATTAAGCATGGATCAACAAAATTTATTGTTTAAGATGAACAATCTTTTATATTTTCTAAAAAGAAAAAATTTGCTACATGTATGTAGATATATATAAATCTACAATTTAAAAGTCAATCTAGGAATACAATTAAAAATATAATACACAAAAATTATTCAACATAAGGATATTTTAATTCAAATGTTTTGTGTTTATTATATAAAATATCATTAACTTTTAGACGGATCTAAATAATTTTTCTTACTTGTGTTTAACTATACATTAGATAAATATATCTTAAAATTTACAAAAAAGAATAAATACTTTTAAAATATTTGTATAGATAATAGTGTCAAACGTGAGAAATTTAAAATAGATATTCATCATAGATGGAATTTAACATATAATATTTTAAGTTCATGTTTACCTTTTAGTAACTTCATAATAATATATTATAATGGAAAATCAAATGATTTTTTAAATGTTGATGATTAGAGTAATTACATTATAATTCATTAGTTTTTAAAACTTACTATTCTATTACTTAGGACTTGTCTAGACAATATTAT
>JAMKQA010007530.1:0-12857 GCA_024699735.1 Posidonia australis | reverse complement strand
GAGGATATGGGTGAGGGGGATTTTCCCTACACTAGGTGGGTGATTCCTTGCTCAGAGGTATGGGTTTTTGGCTCTGGCAGAAGCTAGGCTATGTGTGTTTGTGCTAAGGTGCAAAAGCTCTTCCTCTTTCTCTCTTTCCAACCCCCTTTCCCAATGACTACCAAGGGTTTATATAGGGAGAGTTTAGAAGTTCTAAAGACTCAAGAAACCAAAGGACCCCGACTAAGAGAACGATCCATATGCTGATAATGTTCGAAAGTTATAGCAAATTATGGGTATAATGGCTGGAGTTTCGTTAGGCAAATGAACAGCCAACAACCTGGGAATCAAGCTAGCGCGCCACCTATGTGCACTAGTTTGGTGTGCTTGTGAGGTGCTCCAGATATGAGCGCCACATAGGTGCACCAGCTATGTGCTCTACTTAGGTGTGCTTATTTAGTGCTCCAATAATATGTGCCATACTAGTGTGCTACCCAAATGTACCGAAAAAGTGTGCCATTCATCTATGCCTGTTAAATGTGCTAAGTAGGATGTTGGATGCACTTGGAGGATTCTGTTTTTTTTTGGGAAAGCAAGATCTAAATTCATCGCCACTGGACCCATCAACAAGCTGCCTCAAAAATCGAGGTGTCTACACTCGACATGGATTGGTTGGCGCAGTAGTCTGCTTTGATCGACTGTGCTCGAAGGAGAGTTTATTTTGGGTCTCCTGAGGAGGTCTTTCTTTGTGCAAGGTGGGTTTCAAGGTGAGCCTAAGCTTCTCATCTCAACTATGAGGGCTTATAAGTCTTTGGTTAGGGGTTACGTGGGGTATCTAATTAGTATAGTTACCTCCACTTCTTTTGAGTTGGGTGCTCACGACATCTCTGTGGCGTGTGAATATCTCGACGTTTTCTCTAACGATTTGCCTGGTATGCCACCTCACAGGGAAGTAGAGTTCTCGATCGATCTAATCCCTAGTTCTGGTGCTGTGTCGAAGCCTCCCTATCGCATGGTGCCAGTAGAGTTGTGAGAGCTCAAGACTCAGTTGCAGGAGTTGCTGGACAAGGGGTTTATCAGGCCAAGTGTGTCTCCATGGGAAGCGTCTGTCTTGTTCGTTCGCAAGAAGGATGGTTCACTCCAACTGTGTATAGACTATCAGATGCTGAACTAGATCACGGTGAAGAACAAGTATCCCTTGCCCCACATTGATGACTTGTTCGACCAGTTGCAGTCTGCATCCGTGTTCTCGAAGATTGATCTGATGTCAGGGTATCACTAGTTGAGGATACGAGACTCAAATATTCAGAAGACTGCTTTCCAGATGCGGTATGGGCATTACGAGTTCACGGTCATATCTTTCGGCTTGACCAATGCACCGACTATGTTTATGGATCTGATGAATAAGATTTTTAGCCCTTTTCTGGACAAGTTTGTTGCGGTTTTTGTTGATGGCGTGCTGGTCTACTCCCCTGATGTCGAGACATACGCCTTGCACCTGAGGGTGGTTTTGGATACTTTAAGGCATCATCAACTGTACGCCAAATTCTCCAAGTGTGAGTTCTGGCTGAGTGAAGTCATGTTCCTTGGCCATTTGATTTTTGGAGAAGGCATCAGAGTGGATCCTGCCAAGGTTGAGGTGGTGAGCAGTTGGGAGCGACCCAGGACTGTGACAAAGATCAAGAGCTTCTTGGGTCTGACAGGGTATTAGAGGAGGTTTATCAGGGATTTCCCTTCCATAGCCGTGCCTCTGACAGAGTTAACTAGGAAAGGGAGTTCTGTTTTGTTGGAACCCGAATTGTGAGGCGAGTTTCCAAGAGCTGAAGTCTCGTCTAGTTTCTGCCCTTATGTTGACTCTACCTTCTGGAAGTGGCGGCTTCACTTTGTATAGTGATGCAAGTGGTGTTGGGTTGGGGTGTGTTCTGATGCAGCATGACAATGTCATTGCATATGCTTCGCGCCAACTAAAGGATTATGAGAAGAACTACCCGACCCACGATTTGGAGATGGCTACCGTAGTGTTCACTCTCAAGATCTGGCGACACTATCTTTATGGGGAGAATTTTGAGGTCTTCACCGATCATCAGAGCTTGAAGTATATCTTCACACAGAGAGACCTCAACCTGAGGCAGCACCGTTGGGTGGAGTATTTGAAGGACTATGATTTTAACCTGTCCTACCATCCCGATAAGGCCAACATGGTCCCCGATGCCCTGAGTCGGCGTACGCACGTGATGGAAAGCCTAATGATCAAGGAGTGGACCATGTTGGAGGATCTGGTGAGCTGCTGGTCGAAACGGCAAGCTCGGGGAATGGTTGGTGCCTGGGTGGCCAACCTGTCTGTTCGCCCTAAGCTGTTAGAGTTTATTGTCACCTGTCAACAGCTGGATCCGTTTGTTCAAGCTGTGTTTGAGAAGCTGGAGGCTGGTGGAGAGTCTCATTTATCTGTTGGGGTATATGCAGAGCTGAGGTATGATATGCGTCTGTATGTGCCCCATCATTAGGAGGCCAGGCAAATGTTGCTGGATGAAGTGCATCGGTCTAAGTACACTATTCACCCTAGCAGTACGAAGATGTACAGAGACTTGAAGTGGAACTTTTGTTGGCCTGGCATGAAGAGATATGTTGCTGACCATGTGGCGAGGTGTACCACTTGCCAGTTGGTCAAGGCAGAGCACTCGAGACCTGGAGGGACCTTGCAGCCGTTGGATATTCCTGTGTGGAAGTGGGAGCACATCTCGATGGACTTCATGACTAATTTGCCACAGACTCAGAGGAAGAACGACACCATGTGGGTGATCGTGGATCGACTAACCAAGTCTACTCACTTCTTGGCCATTTGGGTGAAGCTTCTGATGCACCACCTGGTGGAGTTGTATGTCTCTAAGGTGGTTAGGTTGCATGGTGTTTCGGTGTCCATCGTGTCGGACAGAGACACGAGGTTCACCTCTAGGTTTTGGAGGACTCTACAGGAGGCCTTTGGCACCATGCTCAACTATAGCACAACATTTCATCCTCAGTCGGATAGTCAGATAGAGAGAACTATCTAGACATTGGAGGATATGCTTAGAGCATGTGCCTTAGACTTTCTAGGAAATTGGGAGGACCATTTTCCACTGATTAAGTTCGCCTACAATAATAGTTATCACTCGAGCATCGGGATGGTGCCATATGAAGCTTTGTATGGTAGGCCATGTAGATCGTCGGTTTGCTGGAGTGAGGTGGGCGAGTGTCAGTTGATTGGTCCTGAGCTTGTGCAGCTGTATGCGGATAAGGTGGATTTGATCCGTAGTAGGCTGTTGGCTGCACAGAGTTGGCATAAGAGCTATGCCGATAGGAGGCAAAAACCGTTGGAATTTCTGGTGGGAGACTATGTATTCCTGAAGGTGTCACCGACCTAGGGTGTTATGAGGTTCGGGAAGTGTGGCAAGCTGAGTCCTAGCTATATTGGCCTGTACCATATTACCTAGAGAATCAGTGAGGTTGCTTATCGGTTGGATCTACGACTAGAGATGTCCTCTGTGCGCGACGTGTTCCATGTCTCCATGCTGAGGAAGTGCCTGGCTGATGCATCTCATGTGATTCCAGTTCAGCCAGAAGGGCTCCAAGAAGATCTGTCCTTTGTGGAGGATGTCGTCTAGATTGTTGACCACAAGGAGCAAGTGCTACAAAATAAGGTGATTCTGTTGGTTTTGGTGCGGTGGTGGCATCATGGAGCCAAGGAGGCCACGTAGGAATGTGAGGAAGCCATCCTAGCCCAGTACCCGTATCTTTTCGCCTAGTGATTTTGAGGGCGAAATCTTCTTTTAAGGTGGTTAGGATGTAACACCCATAAAATTCATTTTGTAATTATTTACATTTTTATGAATTTTATTCCTAGACGGGTGTTACTGTTCCGAGGCCCGTTGTGTGGATTTGTACTAATAGGCTTGGGCCTCGTGGGCCGGCTTCTGTTTGCGTGTCCCTATACATGGTTGGCACTGTGCATTGTGGCACTGTGGGGTTCGTGTAGGGCCACGTTTTGGGCCAGTTGGTGGGAGTGTTCGATGTGATTGTTAGTTCGTGCGGGAGGCTTGTGGTTGCACTGTGCATGCATGCATGCAACTACCACCTTAGGGTACATATTTATATGTGTGGCTGACGACTCTTCCTCTACACCTCCTCCTCTTCTTCTCCACATGTTTTCCTCTCCATCCTAAGCACGCCTTCCTTCCTTTCCTCCCCCTCCACTCACTTCACCTCCTTTCCGTCTCTCCCCCTCCCTCTCTCCCTCCCCTGTTTCTCTCCTCCCTACGTTCCCCCTCCTCTGTTCGGTGTGCTCGTGGGTCAAAAGAGGCATGCGATGGCTCGTGGCATCGTGTGAGCCCTAATGAGTGTCATTATCACCGGAGTTGACTAGAGGATTGTCAGGATGTGCATTACAGTTATGCATCTCCAACCCCTGTAATAGAGAGCATGTAAATGATAGAAATTGATAGAGTTGCATGAAATCTAGGTAAATTTACATTCCTAGAATTTATTATGATTTTATGAGAATTTATGTTGGATTTATAGGCATTTATGCTGATGGTTGAGTTTTGGGTTGTTTGCCTTTGTGATTTTATATCTTATTGCATGGTGAATGGATTTTGGTTTTGTTTGTGTGGATTTGGAGTAGACTTGAGAGTCTGCATCTTATGTTTTATGCAAGATTTTTGGGTGTTATTTGGGGGGTCCGATCGGAGCTCCCTCTTTGGGTGATTTTGAATAGTAGGGTTTTGGGTCGTTTTCTAGGATTCATGGAATTCAGCATATCGAAGTGGAAATGGCATACTGAATCAGTGATTTTCGGTATACCGAATCTATTCGGTATGTCGTTTTTCTGACAGTTTTGGTCCTTCGGTTGATTTAGCCTGTCGAATCCTTCCGGTCAACCGATTCAGTGGATTTTGGCATACCGAATCCAATTTTTGGCAAGCCGAATTAGGGCCCAAATATGTTTATAAAATATGATTTCCAGAGGTTTTTCGGATTGGTTTGTTTTGTCCCATTGAGAGGGATTGTGAGCCGTCAATGGTGATCCCTCGGGACACCTGATACGCTGTTTTGCTGAAGTTTTGGAAGAGTTTTCAAGGAAATGAAAATGATTTCAAAGAGATGAGTTGGCAGATTTGGAAAATAGTTTTCCTAGTTTTCTGTGTACGGACCGAGATAGTGTGGGACCGTGTTGTCGGGACAAGGGAATGTGATGACATTCTCGGGTGGTGGAGCACGACTCCCTGGTTGAGGTTGAGGGCCGAGATACTTGAGGTTAAGGGGCGTCAGGTTCTTGAGGTATGAGACTCCTTGACTGTCGTCTCAAGGCTAGGGTTGTAGTCCGTGGGTTGAGGTGTCTTGTGGCATGATGGGGAGGTATGATACTCCTATTGTCGTTGTGAGCACTGAGGCTCGGGTGTTGTTAGGTGTGGAGGTATAACACTCCCTTCTGAGCATTGTGTATGGAGGACGCTGTGAGGAGGCTTACCCTGTGGTGGCTAGTGCAGGTGGGACATGTGACTCGTAGCTGGTAGTGTCCAAAGAGACAGGACAACCTTCCCAAGGAGGGGTTGTCTTTGTGAGGGTTCTCTAGGTGAGAGAAACGTGGGACGACGTGGCTCCTACACAAGGTGGCACGTCGTGGCAATGCAGACGCCGTTGGTTGCTCATTGGTGGACTGCTTGTGGCCAGAGTTTAGTTGTCTAGCGTCGAGCTTCCCGAGTCACTATGGGTGGTTTTGGCCATTGAGGGCCTTTGCTTGTGGTTTTGGGCTAGTAAAGCCTCAGTTGTGGTTTTGGCTAGTGTGGCCCTGATTTGTGAAGTTTTGAGGAAATGGTTTGCAAAATGAATTTAAAGGAAAAATTAATTATAGTTTTGTTTTCTGTGGTTTTCTTAGGGTGCATACTGGGTAAATCCTGTCACTCATGCGATTTCCTTGTGGTTTTGGTTTGTAGGTGCAGACATGTGGTTGGTTTAACGTAGTGCATATAGATCGGAGTCTCCTAGGCACACATACAGGTTCTTGGTAGATGATATTTTTTTGTTAGAATTTATTTTCCTGTAATTTAATTTGTTTAAATTATTATGAGAAAATGTGGGGCGTTACATTCACCATGAGAATTTCAAGGGCAAAATTCTTTTAAGGGGGTTAGGATGTAATGACCCAGATTTGGAAGTAGTGTTTTGACCATATATTGTAATGGAGTTCTAGGTCGTTGACGTTGAGTCTTTTGCGTTCAATGTGAAATGCAACTTTGGCAATGTTCTACACCTAGATTAGTGGGTTTCTAGCCTTCTTGGTGTTGTGTGGTTGTAGTGTTGTGCTGGTTTTCATGGTAAGTTTTGAGGGTTTGCTCGGTCAATAAGTCCAAAACATACCATGTTCTTTCCCCTTTCGGTTGGTAAGTCTGAAACTTACCATATTCCTTATCCTTTTGGTCAATAAGTCTGAAGCTTACCACATTCTTTGTTCAACAAGTCAGAAATCCTGTCATGCCACTTCCCCCTTTTGGACCGATATCCCAAACTATCCAGGTGACACCGTCAACTGTTCAGATGACATCTGCGAAGTGTCATTGCTCGGTAAGCAAGTCTGATATGTTGCCATGTCCCTTTCCTTAGGCCGATAATCCAAACTATCTGATTGATAAGTCCATCAACTTATCACGCCCCATCTCTGTGCTTGCTTGGTGATCTATCATACCCTTTATTGCAGAATGATTGACCATTAGCATAGCATCTGGCATTGCATTGCTACATCTAGCATCTACGTTCACTGTTAGCATCTTCGCATCTCCTACCATCACACATTCAATAGTGTTAGCAGTTAGCATCCAGCATTTGCATTAGCATTGTGCAAGAACTGCATGCTCCCAGCAGAACTTTGTGCTTACCCAGCAATAGCATTAGCATTCCACATTTGCATCTGCATCTTGGCAATGAGCTATGACTTTCGATGCATTTGCCGACTAAGAGGCTCAACGCCAACAACATATTTTTCCCATGGACTCTAGCAAGGTTTCTTTCTCAATCCTAAGTATCGATCTTGCTTCCCTTGACCTCGCTCAGGAAGGGGCATATATAGACACCTTGTTTTTGTAATCGCCAGGCAACTAGCTTCTTTGGTAGAACGCACTCTAAACGATTGATCGGTACCTCAATAATTCCGCCCAACACCTCATTTAAGCCCACCTATAATTCCAAAATCCAAAACTCAACCAAGACCATCAACCCAAGCCCATTTTATGGCCCAGATAAACATTAGAATGGGCCCAGTGATCCATGCAAAGGGTCTGACCTAGAAGAGCCATGTCCTGATAGCACGGGTGACTCGTGCAGGTTTGGTGCACGTTTCCCCTAGGTTAGTAGCAGTAGGTGAAGGATAGCATGGGTGAGTCATGTAGGTTTGCTGTACGTTTCATCAAAGGAACAGCAAATCCTCATCTCCCATTGGCTTGCGTGGATCTAGGCGTGAACCACATCCCTTCTGGACCATGAAGCCCCCATGGTATTTTTAATCCCAGCCACACCACTTGGTCAAATCTGAGCCATTACAGGTGGGAGTAGGTGAATATCCACGGTCTTTGTTCAAACCCATCACCTATTGTAACCATGCCGGCGACAACCTCGAGCTTGGCGCGAAAGGCCAAATGCGTGAGGATCGGCAAAGTTACGGCAAAAATAATAAAAATAATGATAAAAAGCAGGTGTCGCCACCTAGTCTATTAAAAATGGGAGACGAGGAAAACCATTTAAAAATACTCAAATCATGCAAAATTAGCCAAATGGAAAAGTAGGTCATAAACCAGAAAATGGGTAAGGATCCCTGTTATGCACGAGGAAGGTGTTAAGCACCCTCGTGCGCCTGAAAAAATCGGTCTTTCTATGGGTTTCTCGTTTATATGAAATGTCAGCTTTTTAGCCTTTTCTATACGCCTGAGGGCGATATGCCATGCCATGCTAAGTGAGTGGTGTCTTATGCTAAAATAAGGGTGCATGGAGTGTAGGGTGTGTCCTAATGCTCAGAAGTATCGCTCATATAATGGGTCAAACATTGATGCAAAAATATTGCATAAATAAGATCAAGGATCTAAGTACTTTGAGCGATTTTCATCCTTGCTTTACTATATGCCAAATGTGATCTAACATGCATAAAAAATGTTTAAAAATAGAGTTGGGTCTTCCTGATATATCAAGGAAGAAAACTAGAAAAATCCAGAAGTAAATCAAAACAAGAAATCCTGCTAGAAACTATGCGAAGACCACTGTGTGCTACTGAAAACAGACTGATGTGTTTGTTTGGTGCACCAGACTGGTGCTCCAGTCTGGTGCGCCACCTAGGTGCTCCTGTGGGGGCCAGAAAGATGTGCCAAAGAAAGCACAACAATCCATGCAGTGCAATGTCATATATAAATGCATTCCAGAAATTATACAATGTAAAATCCTTGTAAACTCGAGAAAACACGATAGAAAAATCAAAGCATGAGAAAATATATGGACCTCGTGCTCAAGGGCTGCAAGCCTTATAGGAGAACACATCCTATTCATGCTAGATGAAAGCAACAAGGTTCAACCATATCACCTGGATCATGGGCTGATGCATAAGATTCTCCATATAGGAGTAAGGGGCAATCAGCCTACCATAATTTAGCCATGGACTGAATATACAAGGTGCAAAGAAAGTCTTAAAATAGTATTATCTCAAGATGAAAACATGCAGGCAAGGACATATGATATCCAAGAATCAACACCAGGAAAACCAGAATCAAATTCTTCTGGGAAACAATGCAGACTGAGATGCAAACAAGGTGATTTGCTCTTCGGCCAGTCTGGTGCACCAACATGGTGCGCTAGAGTGGTGCTCTAGTTAGGTGCTCCAAGTTGGTGCTCCCTAGAAAATCTGAATCAGACTGCAATTTGATTCAGAATATGGTCTAGATTTCAAAGATAAATGATTTTTTATTAATTGGATCAGTTATGCGAGCGACAAAAACTGAGATATGATAGGATGCAAACAAATGAAAAGCTTTCATTATTAAAGTCCAAATCATAATAAATCATGGGTATATGGCTGAAAATACTTGCATGTGATTCTAATGCATAATAGATGAGTCAGTGAACTTAGCAACCATTTGCATATGATGGATACATAAAGAATATATTTACTGCATATTTCCTAGCATACATGTGCATGAATCATGGTTCCTTGTGTAAAGAAATAGAAATGAAAAGCAACTCATAGAAATTACAAGGTGCAGATTCTTATCATACAGATTTACATATTGAGCATCTTGCACAGGAAATAAATAGTCTTATCATAAAACTCTTATATAAACAGCAAAAAATCAGATTTATGTGTGAAATTCAAGGCATGCTTTATTTGGTGTAAGAACTGAGATTAAAGAAAGTAAAAGAAAGGAGAACCTACCTTGTCCAAGGTGTTCCTTCTTAGAAGACCAAAGATAATATGATCCGTGTTGCTTTGGAAGGGCTGAAAATGCTTCAAAATGCAAGGGAATGCTTGAGAAAACGAGAATGGGTTGCAAGAATCAGTAGATAGCTTGCACTAGATCTCTATTGGATCCTTCTAACCTCCCCCAAATAGTTGCCTATAGGGGTCTTTATATAGGAATTCTCAAGGGTAACTCCTATGAATGTAGGCAGCATCGTAAACGAAGAGCCTGGTGTAGATTCCATGGCATATTCACTGGTGAAGGTTACAAACATGGGAGGTGGAAAGCCAATAGCCAGCAGCCTGAGAAGTGGCTGTACGCCAGCTTGGTGCACCAGGTAGGTGCGCCAGCCTGGTGCTCCAGCTAGGTGCGCCACTTATGTGCTCCTGCTTGGTGCTCCAGCTAGGTGCTCCATATTGGTGCTCTAGCTTGGTGCTCTAGCATGGTGTTCTCCCCTACCTGTCTAAATTTTTAATTGTGCTACAGGCCTGCTATAAGTTTGTGATTGGTTTAACCAATGGGATTGAGTTTGCCACATCCAAAGAAACATATGGAAAGTTTATCTATGAACCACCTCAAAATCGGGGTGTCTACACCTATACAACTAGTCACCTCCTCTGACAAGCTATCTTCTTTGTCCCTGCTCACTCTCGTCGACTCCCAGCACTCCCCTCTAACTCTAGATGCACTCACCCCCTCCTTAAAACCTTCCTCAGCCTCCATTCCTCCTCCACATATCCGACATTCACCACTCCACACCACCCGAATCTAGTCCTATCCAAAGCTTCCCAGACTTCTCTTGACCATTCCACTACTTCCAGACCACGACCAAAGACTCACATACCATCCCCCTCCACGTCCAAACCCCGACAACCACCGTATCATCCACTATCTGTCGAACCAGAGCATGATGTTGGAGTCGCTGTCTAGCCATGTCAAGAAACCCCATTTTGGAGCATGATAGGTACTCTACTCACTTCTCCTCACTTCTTAGCTTTCCTACATTGCCTAGTGTCCTTTCCTTCTTGCATTTGCATAGTTAATTGTTGTGTTGCATTGCATCTTGTCGATAGACAGTCGACAGCCTATGCGAGGTCGACAACCCCTGAGCACATGGTTGGAACTGTCACAGTGCATCTCTTCCCTTCTCCGTCGTCCTCCTTAATGCACTCGAGGTTTCATCTAGGTTCCTGGCCATCGTTAATGGCCGACCAGACTCAAGCACGGCCAAGCGAGTCCAATGAGGACGAGTGGAGGAGACCAAGCATCCCCAATTCTTCCTATTGCTTCCTGGGTGTTATTCCTACTCCTCCAATTTCCCAACCATCCTAGAGGGCCTGTGTCTCTTCTTAGAGCCGACCATGGTCGGAGCAAGGAGTAGTGTCCGACGTCGAAGTCCAAAGGGTGGGGAGGACCTCAGTGGCTTTCTGTTTGTTTTCCACTGCATGCATATCTTTACCCTTGCTCATTCTATTGTTCTGGATGATTGGATTGATTTTTTATTAGGCTTTGATGCACTAGGAAGGCGATGAAATTCTGTCATCTGAAGCAGATTTCTAGGCCACGTGTCGATACTACATGGGGGTTGTGTAGTTTGCCTGGCCCAATGCTCAGCCAGACTGAGCCCTCACTATTTTATTTTTGCTTGCCATTCTTGTTTTAATTCCAGATCAGTTTAGTTCTCTAATATGTTGTTTGCTATACCTGTTCTTGTGCTTGGATGTTTCTTTTAGATTTTGTAACTCTTATTGAGGACAATGAAAATCTATTGTCTGATACACATCACTGGACCATGTGTGTGTACCGTGGGTGGGTTGTGCAGTTTAACCGAACCTAGTGCTCAACCAGACTGAGTCCATGTTCTTGGTTGCCTTACTTGACCTATTTTCCACTTATATACCTTGATTCAGTACTGTTTATTGCTCTGATTTGTTTGCCTCCTTTACATGTTTACTTTCCTACACTTGTTTTACTCTTGCATCATAACATGCTTTAATTGCAAATAATAATCGACACACAAATGCCTGCATAGCCTCACATGTGAGCGAGTAAGCCAAGAAAGACCGAGTAATTAGGCGTATGGGGGTGCCTAATACCTTCCTCATGCATAACAGGAGTCCTTACCCTTTCTTTGGCATGCATTGACCCATGTGTCACATACATTGGCATGGATTCTCACTTTTACACATTGGTTTTGATTTTATTATTTGATTTCCAACTTTCCTAGTCTTCCGAATTTAATAGACTAAGTGGTGACTCCTTTCTCTTCCTTATCCATGTTGTTTGTGATGTTTTTTCTTTGAGTGGACCATCCTTCCTTGGATTTGGCATTTTTGTTGTGACCTTATCGATCCACGAGTTTGATTTTCAAGCATGACTCACGAGGTCAGTTGCTGGCATGGTCACAACGTCCACCCACATTTCCTTCGTCATGCACACACCCAATCCTTAAAGCACAATGCCAGCTGCTCTTCCACATTAGCCTACCCGCACATAGGGAAAAATGAATAGTGCCACACAAAAGGACAAGGCACAAGACAAGCCAAACATCGAGGCCAAAGCACAAACCAATGAATCAACTGAAATGGGCCTCGCACTAGTAACACCTGTCCATAATAAATTTCATTAATTTCAGTTAATTGCATTATAATAAATTTTAGGGTGTTACAGCCTACCCACCTTATAAAGGTTTTCACCCTTAAAATCATTAGTGAGCAAAAAGGTACGAATACTGGACTAGGATTGCTCACGTTAGCAAGTCACCTCTTCAGCATTGTGATGCTGCCATCACATCAAAACGAGTGGGATCAGTTTGTTCCGTAGCACTTGCTCCTTCAGGTCGATAATTTGGACAACATCTTCCACATAAGACAAATCTTGTTGAAGTACCTTTGGCTGAACTAGAATCACATTTGATACATCAGCCAGGCAGTTTCTCTACATGAAGATGTGGAAAACATCATGGACTGATGATAACTTTGGTGGTAAGTCCAGCCAATAGACAACTTCACCAACCATTTACATGATCTATTTTGGGCCAATATATTTATGGCTCAACTTACCACACTTCCCAAACCTCATCACGTCCTTGGTCGGTGTGACCGCGTCCGTATCTGACCCGGAGAGGAGGAGGGGTAGGGAAGAGACCACAGCCATGCCAGTGACGGCGAAGGTGCAAGGATAAAAGAAAAGAAAAGGGAGTCGCCACCTAGTCTTTTAAGGGAAAGACGAGGAAAACCACAAAAGAATGAATGCATGGGATGCAGATGGGAAGGCCGGATGTCTGCTAACCAGAGGATATGTAAGGATTCCTATTACGCATGAGGAAGGTGTTAGGCACCCTCGTACGCCCGAGAAACTCGGTCTTTCTAGTCCTATTGCTTGCTAAAGGTTTGATGAATGTTTGCTAAA
>JAMKQA010007526.1:0-12449 GCA_024699735.1 Posidonia australis | reverse complement strand
ATTTGTTGATGATGTGTTGGTGTATTCCCCTGACGTGCAGACTCACCAGTCACACTTGAGAATGGTGTTGGAGACCTTGAGGCAACACCAGTTGTATGAGAAGTTTTCAAAGTGTGATTTTTGGCTGGAAGAGGTTTCATTCCTTGGCCATATCATTTCAGGTGAGGGTATTAAGGTGGATCCAGCCAAGGTTAAGGCGGTTAGTAGTTGGGCCAGACCCAAGACCGTGACTGAGATCAAAAGCTTTTTGGGCTTGGCTAGATATTATAAAAGGTTCATACAGGATTTCTCCAAGATTGCAGCACCCTTAACCAGGTTGACACAGAAAGAGGTTCCTTTTGTTTGGGACAGGCAATGCGAGGAGGGCTTCGATGAGTTGAAGACCCGACTGGTCACATCTCCAGGTTTTGGGCCGTTTTTTGGAATCGCAAAATTCGGTATACCGAATTGAAAACTACATACCGAATCAGTGGATTTCGGTATACCGATTTTGTTCGGTATACCGTTTTTCTGTCAGTTTGGTCCTCTGTTCAAAATTCAGTCATCCGTTTTTGGACAGTATACCGAATTTGGCTTGAGTGTTGACCGTTGACCCCAGTTCGGTCGATCGAAGCAAACCAGTCTACCGAATCAGCAGATTTCGACATACCGAATCTGACTTTCGGCATACCGATTTCTGGGCCCAAACATGTCTATAAAATGGGCTTTCGATGCCTTTTTGGATGCCGTGTTTTGTCCCTATAAGAGGGGATTGTGGGCCATCAATGGTGGTCTTCTGGGACACCTAATGCGCCGTTTTGCCTAGGTTTTGAAAGAGTTTTCAAAGATATGGAAATGGTTTGGAAAATAGATTTCAAGGAAATGGTTGACCTGTTTTGGAAAATGATTTCCTAGTTTTCTGTGTGCGGGCCGAGACAATGTGGGACTGTGTCGTCGTGACGACATTCTCAGATGGTCGGGCGCGACTCCCTGGTTGACGTCGGGGGGCCGAGATACCTGAGGCTGAGGGGCGTCGGGTCCTGGAGGTATGAGACTCCTTGACTGTCGTCTCAAGGCTAAGGTTGTAGTCCACGGGTTGAGGTGTCTTGTGGCATGACAGGGACGTATGATACTCCTATTGTCGCTGTGAGCACTGAGGCTCGGGTGTGGAGGTTTGGTACTCCCTCCTGAGCACCGTGTGTGAAGGACACCATGAGAAGGCGCACCCTGTAGTGGATAGTGCGGGTGGGACACGTGCCCCGTAACTGGTAGCATCCTAAGAGACAGGACAGCCTTCCCAGGGAGGGGTTGTCTTCTGAGGGTTCTCCAGGTGGGAGAATCGTGGGACGGTGGTTGGCTCCTACACAGGGTGGCACATCGTGGCAGTGCAGAATGCTGGGGTCGCTCCTCAATGGACTGCATGTGGCCAGAGTTAGGTTGCCTGGCGCCAGGCTTCCCGACTCACTGTGTGTGGTTTTGGCCATTGAGGGCCTTTGCTTTTGACTTTGGGCTAGTAGAGCCCTGGTTTGTGGTTTTGGCCAGTGTGGGCCTAATTTATGAGGTTTTGAGAAAATGGTTTGCAAAAGGAAT
This sequence comes from Posidonia australis, assembly GCA_024699735.1. Lineage (NCBI taxonomy): Eukaryota > Viridiplantae > Streptophyta > Magnoliopsida > Alismatales > Posidoniaceae > Posidonia > Posidonia australis. The sequence goes on along the minus strand of JAMKQA010007526.1, from coordinate 10,880 downwards.
TTAAAAGGAAAATGATTATGGTTTTGTTTCCTACGGTTTTCGTGGGGTGCATACTGGGTGACTTTGGTCATTCATGCGTTTTCCTTGTGATTTTGGTTTACAGGTGCAGATATGCGATTGGCTTAGCAAAGTGCATATAGATCGGAGTCCCCTAGCCGCACACACAGGTTCCTGGTAGTTTGATATTTACTGTTTAGCTTTAATTTTCCCGTAATTTAATTTGTTTAAATTATTGTGAAAATTTTGGGGTGTGACAATGGGTGTTTCTGGAAAGTGGTTTCTCCAAAGGTTTTCAAAGATTCTAAAAAGGACATGGTTGATTTAAACAGTGGTTTTCAATGGAATTTTGAAAAAGAGACATATGGATTTCAGTGGTGTTTCTCCATGCAATATTCTATGGTGTTTTAGAAATGATTTCTAAAATGTTTTTGAAAATGAATTTTCAAAAGAATTTTGGAAAAAGAATTTTCCATGATTTTATGTTTATGGTGGGCCAACAGACCAGAGGGTCGTGTTGATGGGACTACGAGACATTGGCCGCATTCCTAGGTGGCTAGACACGTCACCTAGGTTGAGGTCATGAGACCAAGAGACTGCGGTAAGTGTTCGTCGGATCTTGAAAGTACGACACTCCTTGATTGTCATCCACGAGGTCGAAGCTAAGGTTCGTGGTTCCAAGTGCCTACTGAACTTGGAGCTCCGCCTATTCTGGGTGCCAAAGACCCAGGGTACTGGCTATACATAGTGGTATCCTAACAGCAAATCCAAGGAGTATAAGGCCTTTGTGTAGTAGAACATGATACCCTAGTTGGTATGGATACCGAGACTATGACCACTATAAGAATGGGTGAAAAAGACCATGGGTCTTTGAGGTACTGTAGGACCTGAGTGAAAGAAACTAGATCACCCTCTTTACCTGGTGTTAGCAAGGCCAGGGGTAGGAGTCCTCAAGTGTCCAGACACACAAGGGCATCGTGAGATGCACCCCATGCATGTTGAGATCTATGTGATACTGTAAGGCCTGTGTGACCAGGGCGGTTAGACTCTTGCACGCGGTGGCCTACTGCAGTAGTGTAAACACTGTTGGTCGTGCTTCGATGGACTGCTTGTGGCTAGAGTTGGTTGATTAGCACCAGACAATACGACTTGTTATGGAGGCTTATAAGCCAAGACGAGCAAACTACGATTGTCCATGGCAATGCAGCAGGGACCAAAGTGAGAGTCTCTAGCAACTACTTGTAGCCAGTGATTGTTGTTTTGCTTACGCCTATGAGTGGCGTTGTTTTGCTTGTGTCATAAATGGCATTGTGGTTCTTAAAAATATGGTTTTGTGTCCGTTTTCGTGGTATGATTTCTATGCAAACTGCGCAGAGACTCAATGCTTAGAGTGACAGTTTGGTGTGGTTGTGGACTTGATTTTACAGGTGTAGCCAATTCAAGAATGTATAATGGTTTTGAAAAGCATACATATGGTTTTGGAAAGGAAAGAAATGATTTTCAAAGGCATTATTTTAAAAAGATTTATTGCTTGCTGGGCAATGGTATATTACCCTATTGTAGTGTGGCGACATCCAAGAAAGATGCCAGAGTTTTGTGTGTGTGTGTGTGGGTGAGGTATGTACTAGGTGACCTTTAAGTGGTCACGCATGTGTGTTGCTTGGTGTTTTCACAAATGCAGGTTAGAAATAGGAGCTGCCAGTGCACGTGAAGTGAAGTCACTCGACCACACATCAAGGGTTCTAGTTAAGTGTTTATTTTAGTTTAATTCAGTTAATAGTTCTTTAATTTGTGTTGTTTATTGTTGAATTTAGTTTTAGAATTGATGTAGGTATTTGATGTAAATAACAAAAGAAATATAGCTAGGTTTTGGGATAACGATTTAGGGGTCGTTACACCTTTTGATCTTTTTGATCGTAGACTTTTCTCACCAATGACGACTCCTATTAAAATAGAACATTATAAATTAGATGTCCAAGCATACTTGCTTTACAAGATAACAAACTTTGAAATCCAAATTAGATGTCCAAGCGTATTTACTTTACTTCTTCCATCATTTCTTTCTTTCTTTTTCCTTGTTCATCCTTCTCATCACCATGACGAGAGACCTATAAAAATCATAACTCATTTGCATTAAAACAATCATATCTAATAAAATATATAATATAAAAATCATGTTTCATAGCAAAGCAAATTATATCTCACAAATGCAAATTATGTCTCATAGAAAAGCAAATCATGTCTCACAAAAAAGTAAATTATGTCTCTTAGAAATTCAAATCATACCTCATAGTAAACAAATCATGTTTCACACAAATGCAAAGCACGTCTCACAAAAACTTATTAGAATAATAGTCATATCTCACTCTCACAATACAATATTGCAAAAAGAAATTCATATTTCATAAAGAAAACATATTACTTCTAGTAGAACCTCCTCTTCCTTGTTTTGTCCTCTTTTGTTTGTTCCTCCCCCTCCTACAAAAACCATTGAATAAAATCAATTCTCAAAGAAAAATATCTCATTTGTATTAAAACAATCATATTGAATAAAATAATCATATCCAAGCATACTTACTTTTAGTAAAACCTTATTTTCTTCCTCTCCCTTCTTTTCTCCCTCTCTTTCTCGTTCCTCCCCATCCTACAAAAATTATATCACACAAAATTAAAATCAATCCTTAAAGAAAATCATGTCACACAGAAACATGTTATATAAAACATGTCTCACAGACATACAATCAAAGAAAATCAATCTTCTAATAAAACATGTAATATAAAAATAATGTTTCACAGAAATGCAAAACATGTCTCATAGAAATACAAGAAACATGCTGTAATACCTAGGGTTACAATCAAAGACAATATATTTTGATAATGAGATTTAATATCAGTGATTGTATCCTGGAACTTGATGTCCTGTGTTTATGGGAATGTGTGTTGGTGTTTAAGTGGTTTGTGTGGATGGTTGGCTTGTTTGAGCTCTTGTTTTCTCTCTAGCTTGGTTCAGTATGGGTCAAGTAGATTTAGTAGATGGATAATGTTAGCGAGTATTATGAGTGAATGAATAAGGCGAGCATACTAGGCAATCATAATTGGCAGATTTTGGTGGCGAGAATTGCCAATGTGTAGTTCGAACAGTAAAATATCAGAAAACAGGAAACAACGCTTGCCCGTTAGATTTTGATAGGGCTTCGACGTGGGCCTTTAAAACCCACAACCCCTCCTTCGTCGATGCAGAGAGAGAGAAAGGAGTAAACAAGAGGGAAGGGGAGAGCACAGAGAGTGCAGTGAGGGTGAGAGGGAGAAACTTCGCTGGAGTTCTGCCACCACCATGGCTGACGTCGCCACTAGAGCCGGCAAGCTGTGACCGGAGGCAGAGGTCGATCACCGGTGAGGTGCGGACGACAGGAGGCTTACCAAAGAATTCCAGAGCTCGTCGGAGATGGGAATCGCCAACGATCTTCAACTATGTATGTGTTTCCCTCCTCCTTGAATTCTTAGAAGCATGCCTAGGATTATGTTTTATCATGAAGATTACTATGAAAGCATGACAACTTGAATGGCATGCCTGTAGTGTGATTTTTGGATGTGAATTTATCCATGAATTACTGAGAATAAGGATGATTAATGGAAATCATGTGAATTCATACCATGAAGGTGTTATAATTGTGTTGAGGAGTTAATTTGCATGCTCTATATGTTTATAGATGTGCATGATGTATGAAATGTGTTTCTGTAAGATTTTATTAAGATTTTTCGAGTTGCGTTATATGCTCTGAGCTTACTGAATTTTCTGTAAAACTAGCAGCAAAATTGGAAGGCAAATCCTTCCAGTGAGTTTTGTCTACGCGACTAGGTCTCGTATTTTGGTGGCAAATAAAGCTGGCAAGAATGACCAATGAATTCTACCTTTTTTAGTAAACTGTAGAATATGTTTTCAGTGATTTTAAAGAATATAAAATGAATATGAAACCCATGGAAATACATGAATAAGGATTGTGATAGCGATAATTTCCTATAATAAGTAGGAAATATATGTGAAATGGTTGTGAGTCAATAAATGTGGTAATGGTTAGTGAGAACCATAAATGTGGAAAATGATGTTTTGAGGAAAATAAAATGCCTTGAACATGGGTTTAGATAACGATTTTGAGAAATGATTTTAAAAGAGTTTTAAAGGAAGCTACATATGTTTTGAAAGGATTTACCAAGATTTGTAGGAACCACTGGAGGTCGATTGGTTGTACCAACAAGGGGTAGTGAGACCTCTGAGAGGTCGGAAAGTGTCATAGGCAATTATTGCCGAGTTTGGTACGAGGAGTGAGCCTCGAAACTACTGTGGTACTGTAGAACCCTAGGCAAGGTGGACCTGGACTACCTCAGTGCCAGTGTTGGTTGAGTCTGGGGTTAAAATCCTCAGGTGCTTGGGCACTAAAGGTGTCATGAGGACGCACCCCGTGCTTGTACCAGTGAGGATACATGACTTTGATGTTGTGCTTGGAGCGGTTGAACTCCTAAGCAAGGTGGTTCACCGTAGCACTGCAGTGTGAACTGGGATAGAGTCTCACCAACTGCTTGTGGCCAGATTAGTCATCTATGGCCAGAGTGATACGACAAGTTTTGATATGGATTGAGATTTATGGTTTGTACTAGTTTCTAGCCATGGTTTTGTTGTGATTTGAGATATGAAAAGAATTGTACTTTGGACTAGATTCTAGATGAGAAATAGCTTCTTGGAATGCATAGAAATGGTTTACAAATGTGCATGAGATTTTAAAAGGAAATAAAAAGAAAGTTTTGAAAAAACATGATTTTTAAATGATTTCCCGAATCGCAACTGTTGGCTTTTCAGTATTCGTGTTTTCTTCGTGGCTTTGGTAGCAGCTTAGGCCTTGCCTGTTTTTGTGTGTGTTTTGGGATGCATATTGGGTGACAATAATGTTACTCATGTGTAGATTTTAATTGTCTTGTCTCAGGTACATTGTTGGAGGTATAGTCTTTCTCTGGTGCGTTATACATGCACATAAGAATTAAAATTATGTTTGATGTCTCACACAAATGCAAAACATGTCTCATGTGATATACAAATCATGTAATATAAAAATCATGTTTCATAGAAAACAAATCATGTAATACACAAATATAATGTATTCTCATTTGTATTCAAACAATGTCTCACAAATATGAAACAATCTTGCCACATAAGAAATGCAAGAATCATGCCACAAGAATTCCAAATCATGTTTCATGTCTCATACAAACGCAAAATATTTCTCAAAGAAACCTATTAAAAACAACATATCTATATACTAAAAAAAACATCTCTCATTTGATAAAATAACGCGTCTCTATACTAAAGAAAATGTCTTATTTGATTCTTACTTTTGGTGAAATTTCCTCTTCCTTGTTTTCTTCCTCTCTCTTATTTTCTCCCTCTCTTCTTCATTCCTCCCCTTCCTACAAAAATAATATATCACAGAATTAAAATCAATTATCAAATAATTTTATTTCTCATTTTTATTAAAACAATAAAATCTAATGAAACATGTAATTAAAAGCAAATTATGTAATATACAAATCATGTCTCAAAGAAAAACAAATCATGTCTCATAGAAAATAAATCATGTCTCACAGAAATACAAATTATGTCTCACAGAAACTCAAATCATGTCTTACAGAAGAGGAAATCATGTCTCACACAATTCATATTATGTCTCATAGAAGCAAATCATGTCTTACAGAATCAAATCATGTCACACAATCAACATTGACATGAACACACATACTTACAAAAACAATCAAATTATACCTTATTTACTACAATGGCCTCTAATTATTTCTCAATCTCCATCCGGTGGATTTTCCACTCAAGGTGTTGAACTTTAAACTTCAACTCTTTTATTTTATAATTTAATTCAAAATTTTATGCTTTCAAAAGTTTATTTTCTAATTGGAAATTAAAATAAGCTTGTATTTCCAATTCAATGGTGGAATTTTCATTCCACTCTATATCACTCCTTTTCTCCTCCTCTTCCTCCCTTGCCTTCTTCTCCTTTGCTTGCTCCTCCTCGTTTGCTTTCTTGTCCTTCTTCCTCGCCTTCTTCTCCTCCCTTGCCTTCCCCTTCTCCATCTCCTTTGCCCTCTCCTTCTTCTCCTTTGTGTTCTCCCCCTCTAACTTAATCTTGTTCATGTTCTTTACATTCAAAAGCCAATCCCTCGGTTTCTTCCTCAAAGTATCAATAATCCATCTCTCAGAGGGATATGGCACAAGGGCACCTTCTTTCACCTATCAAAAAAGTAAGCATGAAAAGAAAATAAGTATATGATAGATAGAATAAATAAAAGCATTAAAAAAAACTACAATGTTCAAAGAATAAATGTTTCCTATACCTTGGTGGCCATTCTTCTTTGAAGAATTTCACCGAAAATTTTGTGGACACCTCGATGTTCCACAAACTCCCAATTTAAAATTCTTGGGCTTCTGTGAAGCCCAAATGGATGCTTGAAGTCACAATGTTCATGTAACCAAACCTATATAATCAAATATACCATTAATAAATTCATTCATTTAAATTTATTTAATAAGAAATAGAAACTTAGAGAATTCTATTTTTCAACTACTTACAATGAGAGCTATGGTGTAACCCGCAAGGTATCCAACTGTAACACCCGTGAAATTCATTTGTGTAATTATTTACATTTTAATGAATTTATTCTTGGACGGGTGTTACTTTTCTGAGGCCCACTGTGTGGTTTTGTGCTTTTGGGCTTGTACCTCATTAGTAGGCTTCTGTTGCATGTCTCTGTGCATGGTTTGGCACTGTGCATGGTGGCACCGTGCTTGTGAGCCCTTGTGTAGGGTCCGTGTGGGGGCCCCATTGTGGGTTGGTTGGTGGGAGAGTTCGGTGCGGTTATTAGCTCGTGTAGGAGGCTGGTGGTTGCACTATGCATGCATCCATGCAACTACCACCTTAGGGCGCATATTTATATGAGTAGCCGACGACTCATCCTCTGCACCTCTCCTTCTTCGTGCGTTTTCCCATCCCAAGCACGCCACTTCTCTTCCTCTTCCCCTCCTTCCACTCGTTTTCTCCCTCCACCTCCTTCCCGTCTCTCTCTTTCTCTCTTTCACTCTCCCTCCCCTATCCCTCCTCCCCTGCGTTCCCCCTCCTATATTTGGTGTGCTCAATGGACGACGAAGGCGTGCCATGGCTCGTGGCTGCGTGTGGAGCTTGGGTGGTGTTCCGCTGTGGTCGTGTGTGCCCCGGCGAGGGTCGTGGTCGCTGGAGTCAATCGGAGGATCGCCGACGCGTATTACAGGTACGCATCTCCAACACCTGTAATAGAGAGCATGAAAATGGTAGAAATTGATAGGATTGCATGAAAATGGTAGAAATTGATAGGATTGCATGAAATCTAGCTAAATTTACATTCCTATAATTTATTGTGAATTTATGAAAATTTATGGTGGATTTATGGACAATTATGTCGGTGGTTGCGTTTTGGGTCGTTTTGACCCATATGCCTTTGCGATTTTATATCTCGATGCATGATGAATGGATTTTGATTTTGTTTGTTGGGTTTTGGAGTAGACTCGAGGGTTTAAATCTTATGTTTTATGTGAGATTTTTGGTTGTTGTTTGAAGGGTCCGATCAGAGCTCCCACTTTGGGCGATTTTGAACAATAGGGTTTGGGCCATTTTCTGTTTTTCGTGGAATTTAACCTACCGAACCATTTCGATATGCCATTTTTCTGTCAGATTAGGTCCTTTGGTCGAAATTTGATTGTTTGATTTTGAATGATCGTCTAAATCAGGAGATTTTGGTTGATCGAACCACTTTTGGTATACCGATTTTAGCCAGACTATTGGCCGTTGACCTGATTCGGTCGATCGATTCCAATCAGTATACCAAACCAGGGGTTTTCGACATACTGAATCTAATTTTCGACATGCCGAATCAAGGCCCAAATATGTTTATAAAATTTGATTTCCAGGGATTTTTCGGATTGGTTTGTTTTGTCCCATTAAGATGGGATTGTGAGCCGTCAGTGGTGGTCCCTTGAGACACCTGATGCGTCGTTTTGCCAAGATTCTGGAAGAGTTTTCAAAGATATGAAAATGATTTCAAAGAAATGAGTTGGCAGATTTGGAAAATGGTTTTCTTGGTTTTCTGTGTGTAGGCCAAGACAATGTGGGACCGTGTCGTCGGGACCAAAGAATGTGACAACATTCTCGGGTGGTCGGGAGTGACACTCTGATCGAGGTCGGGGGCCGAGATACTTGAGGCTGAGAGACATCGGGTTCAAGAGGTATGAGACTTCTTGACTATCCTCTCGAAGCCAAGGTTGTAGTCCGCGAGTTAAGGTGTCTTGTAGCATGACGGGGAGGTATAATACTCCTACTATCACTGTGAGCACTGAGACTCGGGTGTCGTCTAGTGTGGAGATATGACACTCCCTCCTAAGCACTGTGTGTGGAGGACGCCATGAGGAGGCATAACCTGTGGTGGCCAGTGCGGGTGGGACACATGCCCCGTAGCTGATAGCGTCCTGAGAGATAAGACAGCCTTCCGAGGGGGTTGGCTTTTTTAGGGTTCTCCAGAGAGGGAGAATCACAGGACAATGAACGCTCCTGCACAGGGTGACCGTCACCGTGGCAGTGCAGAACGTTGTAATCGCTCCTTGGCAGATTGCGTGTGGCCAGAGTTCGGTTGTCTAGCGCCGGACTTCTCGACTCACTGTGTGTGGTTTTGGCCATTGAGGGCCTTTGTTTGTGGTTTTGGCCTAGTAGAGCCCTGGTTGTAGTTTTGACTGGTGTGGCCCTGGTTTGTGAGGTTTTGAGAAATGGTTTGCGAAATGAATTTTAAAAGAAAATTAATTATGTTTCGCTTTCCGTGATTTTCTTGGGGTGTGTGCTGAGTGACTTCTGTCACTTATGCGTTTTTCTTGTGTTTTTAATTTGCAGGTGCAGGCATGTAGAGGCTTAGCGTAGTGCACATAATTTGGAGTCTCCTAGCTGCACACACAGGTTACTGGTAGTTAGATATTTTTTGTTTGGCTTTAATTTCCCCGTAATTTAATTTGTTTTAAATTATTGTGAAAAATGTGGGACGTTACACCAACATTACCGTCAATGCTTCCATTTATCCTTGTTCTGATCCATCTTACCTTGACATTAAATTCTTGCAAGAGATACTGGAAGCATAATAACTATCCATATTGTCTATATCATCTACATACTTAATTAAAGATGGTTTCAATTTGCCATTCTTTCAAGGAAAACAAATGTGGCAAAAAGATAAAGAATCAATAATTTTACAGTCTCCTCGTAATCTTGTGTAACATCTCGAATCTTAACCATTCCACTTAATCATGATTAATAATAATTAATTAATGATTAAATTCTCTTTAGTGAAGGCTACCAACTATGGTTTGTGGTAACTCATGAGAGTGCAAGACCAAAGATGGATCAACGTTAGATGCCACAGTGCCTTCAAGACCCCAATTCATATTATTTCATTAATTATGAGTGTTTGGAATATTTCCTCCTTCCTTGGGGGCAATTGTGCAAAATTTACGTAAAATGTTTATTAAAATGATGGGCTACCTATAAGGAGGGGGTTGTAGGTACATGATGCTGCCTCTTTGCTTTGAAAAAAAAAAAAAAGAGAAAGAAAGAAATCAGGAAGAGAAGAAGAGAAGTTCTGAGAAGATTTGAGAGAGAGAGAGAGAGAGAGAGGGAGCAAGAGGAAAAGAAAGAAAGGAGTGAGGAGGAGGAGGAATGAAACGAAGAGAAAGGAGGTGGCCGACTGTGTAGGAGAAAAGTAAGGAAGAGGAAAAGAAGAAAACAAAGGAGTAGAGAAAGAGAAAGAAAGAAAGATAGAAGGAAGAAGAGAAGAAGAAGAAGAGAAGAAAAGAGAAAGATACACACCCCATTCTTCACAATTATCTTCATTTAAGCTTAAGATTAGTAGAATATATTGAGTGGGGATGATTTGGATGCATAATATGGGTTTTGTGGATGTTTAGTAAATTATGATGAATTTTTGAAGAAATCATGAGGATAGTCACCATTGAGCTTATTTGAGTCTTCTTACTTCAATCATGTATAACTTGAGCTATGAGTATTCGAACTAATTGATTTTTATTCCATTAGAAAGTAGATTTGAAGATCTTTATTTCAGTAGGCTACTAGTTAATTTTCGTGGCTAGTAGAAATACCAGTGGTTGTGCAAAGATTGATGACCCATTAAGTTATGCTAGTTTGAGTCTTACAGCTTTAATCATGTATATCTTGAGTTATAGATATGGGATTTGAATGAACTTTATCTCAAATAAAAGTAGACTTAGAATGCTTGATTTGAGGATTTTTGCAGGAGATTCACCAAAAGTTGATCCATCCAAAGTCTCAACTCCGACAAATGACTGTTTCAGGGTAGATTTCATTTGCAGAAATTGCCTGAAACGGCATACCGAAATTGTCCAATATGCCAAATAAGGAGATTTCGACATACCAAATTTAACCGATATTCCAAACCAAGTCCTGAACTAATTTTGAGTGTTTTAAGAGTTAATTAATATATATATACATATGAGTGTATATATGTATTAATCTTGGAGAGATAATTAAATTGACTCAAGAACAAGTAGAATAACCATTAGAATGTGTAACCATGCCGACGACAGCCTCGAGATGATTTGACGTAAAAGGGCCAAGATACACGAGGGATCGGCAAAGTCACGGCATAAACAATAAAAATAAATATGCAAATGCAGGAGTCGCCACCTAGTCTATTAAAATGGAAGACGAGGAAAACCATATAAAACATGCAAATCATGCAATGGAAAAGCAAGTCATAAACCAGAAATGGGTAAGGAT
>JAMKQA010007524.1:0-15253 GCA_024699735.1 Posidonia australis | reverse complement strand
CGTACGGATGAATCTCGGTGCCACCTTTTGCCTTTGAATTTCGACCCTGACCGGCGGATTCAAGGCCCATTTCCTTCTTCATCTAGACTACCGGACGGAGTCAAAATTGTCCCATCCCAGATTCTATCCGTACAGAGGAATCTCGGTGTTACCTTTTGCCATTGAATTCCAACCCTGACTGGCGGATTCAAGGCCCATTTCCTTCTTCCTCTAGACTACCGGACGGAGTCTAGATTTTCCCATCCCACATTCTATCCGTACGGACGAATCTCGGTGCTATCTTTTGCCTTTCAATTCCGACCCTAATCGGCAGATTCATGGCCCATTTCCTTCTTCCTCTAGACTAGCGAATGGAGTCTAGATTGTCCCATCCCAGATTCTATCCGTACGGACGAATCTCGGTGCTACAATTTGCCTTTGAATTCCGACCTTGACCGGTGGATTGAAGGCCCATTTCCTTCTTCCTCTATACTACCGGACGGAGTCTAGATTGTCCCATCCCAGATTCTATCCATACGGACGAATCTCGGTGCCACCTTTTTCCTTTGAATTCCGACCCTGACCGGCGGATTCAAGGCCCATTTCCTTCTTCCTCTTGACTACCGGACGGAGTCTAGATTGTCCCATCCCAAATTCTATCCGTACAGTTGAAACTCGGTGCTACCTTTTGCCTTTGAATTCCGACCCTGACCGGCAGTTTCAAGGCCCATTTCCTTCTTCCTTTAGACTACCGTACGGAGTCTAGATTGTCCCATCCCAGATTCTATTCGTATGGATGAATCTCGGTGCTACCTTTTGCCATTGAATTCCGACCCTGACCGGCGGATTCAAGGCCCATTTCTTTCTTCCTCTAGACTAGTGGACGGAGTCTAGATTGTCCTATCCTAGATTCTATCCGTACGAACCAATCTCGGTGCCACCTTCTGCCTTTGAATTCCGACCCTGACCGACAGATTCAAGGCCCATTTCCTTCTTCCTTTAGACTACCGGATGGAGTCTAGATTGTCCCATCCCTGATTCTATCCATACGGACGAATCTCGGTGCCACCCCTTTTGTTTTTGAGTTCCTTCTTGAACGATCAGAATCGGAGCAGTCTATCTTCCTTTTTCCCTCGGGCTGATAACCTAAACTATCCGATCGGTAGGTCCGTCAACTTACCATGCCCTATCCTTTAGCTTCTAGGTTTGATAGTCTTATCCCATGCCCCTTCTCTCGGGCTGATAGCCTTAACTATCCGGTGCTGAGTCCGCCAACTCATCGCGGGCTGATATGCCGAACTTTTCAGTTGACAACCGTCATCGTGTTTGGAGCGGGCTGATACCCTGAACTATCCTGTTGACAACCGTCATCTTGTCCGGAGCGGGCTGATAGCCCGAACTATCTGGTTGACAACTGTCATCTTGTCTGGAGCCGGCTGATACCCCCCAAACTATATGGTTGACATCCGTCATCAGTCTTTCTTCAGTCGGCGAGTCTGATGTCTTGCCGTGCATTCTTTCAGGCAAAAAAGTCTACCATTTGCCAGGTTCCTCTGTCATGCGATGAGTCAAGCAATCTTGGCATCCCTTGGTACGAGTTTGGAAATTCCTCGCGCTCCCCTGGTTGAGCTAGCAGGTTACCTGCTCGTCACCAGCATCATCCTTTGCATCAACATCACCTTCATGCATCATCTAGACATCAAGGTCAACCCTTTGCATCAGCATCATGCATGGCCCTGAATCATGACTTTCGGTGTATCCGCCGAATAAGTGGTTCACAGCCTTACAGTAAATACTACTCTCCCGTAGACTCAAGTGGGGTGTCTTGTCAACCCTGAGCATCGGTCTCGGTTCCATCTGTCCCTCGACCTCGCTCAGGGAGGGGCATCTGTAGACACACCGATTTTACAGTCACTTGGCGGCAGGCTCCTCTGGAAGATGCTCTAGTTGCAACCACCTCCTAAACCCTAACTCCATAGAACCCTAGGCCCACACAAGCCCATTTGGCCCAAACAGACCCAATTAGGCCCACACAAGCCCATTAGGTCCACACAAGCCCATTAGGCCCAGACAGACCCATATAGGCCCACACAAGCTCATTAGGGCCACACAAGCCCACTTAGGTCCACACAGGCCCCATTTGGGCTCACACAAGCCCATTAGGCTCACACAAACCCACTCAAATTAAATCCAAGCAAAAACCACTTATTAAAACCAAAATAAGCAAAATTCACCAAACTCCACTTAGAATTCTAATTAATTAATTAAAACCCTAATTAAAAACCAAGTTAAATAAAATCCACTTAAAATCCTAATTAATCAAGTGAAATCCCTAATTAAAATCAAAATCAAGCAAAATCTACTTAAAATCTTAAATAGTCAAGTGAAAACCCTAATTAAAATCAAAATCAAGTAAAATCCACTTAAAATCCTAATTAATCAAGTGAGAACCCTAATTAAAGTTAAAACAAAGTGAAATCCATTTTCAAACCACTTTAATCCATTTAATTTCAAAAAAAACCTAAATTAAACTAAAAAAAAACCTAAAAAACCTTAAAGTCATTCAATTAAGTTAAAAAACCCCTAATTTAAGCTAAAAACTTTAATTAAAATCCAAAAAAATCCTAAAAAACCCTTAAAACAATTAAATCCTTAAAATTCTAATTTAAAACTAATTGATTAAACCATAAAACCCTAAAATGATTAAAATCCAAAAAACCCTAAATCATTCAAAGAAATTAATTTAAAATCTTATAATTAAATTCAAACCTCAAAAACTCTAATTTAAAAAACAATTAAACTTCAAAATCACAAAATCAAAATTTAATTAAAATCACCAAAAACAATTAAACAAAATCAAAAATCAAAAAAAAAAAATCAAAAACTTAAAACAAAACCAAAATACTAAACCAAAACCTAAAACAACAAAAAAAACCAAAAGCAAAAAAAAAGAAGACAAAACCAAAAGCCTAAAATCCCAAACCACATTCGATTATAAACTTAGGAAACGAGAAAATAAATGAATAGTACTTTCTTCCTCCCCGCACCATCACCCCTCCCACTCCTGCCTTCCCACGTTTTGGCCAACTGCAACCTTCACCCACTCATGCCACCTCTTAAAAACCCCAGAGGACAACCGCAACAGAGAGGGGGCAAAGGAGGAGAACGGAGCGAAAAGACCACCGGAGGTCTGATCCCAGGAAACCAGAATCAGAGCACCTGCACCCACACTTTTCGCCTCCCATCTAAACTCTCCGTCCCCAGCCACAACCCACCGCATCGAGCATCGCCGGAGACAGCCTCATCCAACCGTGGTACAGGTAAACACCATTTGCATTCCATTTCATTTTCCTTTCACTGTTTGATGCATTCATGCGTGTTTGGGCGTCCTCATCTCCACTCGCGTGCCTGAGATTGGCCACTAGAGGGATAACCACTCCATTGCCCCTTTACTGCAACCCATCATCTCACCGGAACCCATCTCCGCCGAGTTAGATGGGGAAGGGGTCTCACCCTGTAAACCTTCGAAATAAGTATCTAGGAATACACATAGGCATCCCTCGTCGCTCCCAGTGGCCTCTGTTTGCCTCGCGGAGGCCCAGGAAGACGGAGTGCCGCTCGCCGTCGCCGTGGGAGATGACCGGAGTCATCGCTGGCAAATATAGCGGGAGGAGTGGTCTGAGGGTCCCCAGACCTCCGCACAACCTCCAGGAGCACCGCTGCAGGCCCCCAGAGCTCCCCAACCATTTCCCGCGCTCCTCTGCCGCTGCAGCCCCTCCCACGACGTCCCGTCGACACCTCGTCGGTGCTAGTGACGGGAGGAGCGCCCACGCTGTTCCAGCCTCATCCGCGACGCTCCACAGCTCCGCGTGCCTCGCTGAAGGTTCCCCGGTGCTCACCGCAACGTCCCAGCCACGAAGCCGCTGCCAGGAGCTTCCGCCGTTGTCATCTCCGAAGGCGTGCGATCCGGCGATGGCTACCGCATGCCGGAGATCGAGGTGGGGGGGAGGCCTCTCGGGCCTCCCCAGTGCAAACCCATCGCCGCGGGGGAGCTCGCCGTGGCTCCCCCTTGCTTCTCCGACCGTCGCCGCCGCTGCACCGTCGCCGGGTGCTCGCCGGAGTTGCACCGGCGATTTCGAACATAAGAAATTTGGATTATTATAATTATTTTATTTTAAGTTTTAATAATTACATTTAAGTCTTAATTTTAATTACTTTTAGGCCCTGCATTTAGGCCCTGCATACATTTTTCTTAAATGTTTCGAATTAAGTTTTAACTGCAAATATTACATTTATTACCCTAAAATTTTAAAATAATGATTTCTGAGTTCAAAACTTTAATAAAAGCCCTTTAGAGTTTATAAAATGTATTTTGCTTCAGTTAAATTGCATTGATAACCCTGGATTTCCTTGGAAAGTTTCTGATAGTTCATTTCCTTTGTGAAATTTGTATGTAAGCCCTTACATGTTTTTGAAAATGTTTCAGAATGCACAAAGTCGCTGGTTTAATTGCATTTGAGCCCCTGTGTTTTACAGAAAACTACTAGAAGGCTTATTTTGCTGTGAAAATTACATAAAACTCCCTGAATTTGTTTTAAAACACTCTAGAAGCTTGTTTTCTTGGTTTAATTGCATTTTAACCCTCCTTTTTCACTGAATTTCTTCTGCATATTTTAATCTCAATGAAAATTACATTTTTGCCCCTGAATTTCTTCAGAACTTCCTAGAATGCTTTGTTTATTGGGTTTTTTGCAGTTTACCCCCTTTGCTTTGCAGAGTTGTTCTGATTGCCTGTTTTTAGGGTAAAATGATCATTTTGCCCCTAAAAATTCCTAGACCATTTCTTAGACATTTTCTTGCATTTTTACCATGATTTTATGTAGAATTGACTTGCATGCATGCATCTGTGGGTAAATTTCATTCTGACCCTTAGAGAACTTCATTTTGACTAGGGATGCACATTTGACCCCAAATTCCTCATATTTGCATAGAATGTGTTTTCCTACATATTCTTGAGGATTTGGGCTTCTGAACTTTAGCTTTCCTTGGATTTTGGGCTTTTTGCACAAAACCCCCTAGACTTCTCACATTTGCATTCACACTTGCATTTTGCATGACTTTTCACATCTTTTTGCACAGATATTCTCGTCTTTCCTTCTCGGCTTTGCATATGTTTTCCTAGCTTGATTCCGGCTTGGTTTACTCCTTGTTCTCTGGATTTCCCTGATTTTTCGTGGTTTTGACTTATTTTGGTTTTCCATCGCCCGAGGGCGTACAGTAAAAGGCTTGTCAAAGCCGATATGGTCCCAGAATGAGGATTATTTTTCCCTTTTGATTTTCTCGGATTTATCCTAATTTTCGCTGATTTGCGAGACGCTTTCCGAGAATTTCTCGATTTTCCTCATCGCCCGAGGGTGTACGGTAACAGGCCTGAGGGTCGACATTTAACCCCATCACGGGTTATTTTTTCCCCTTTTGATTTTCACGATTTTGTCAATTCATGTGGATTTCTCTGCAATTTTTGCACATCGTCTTTCATATCCATCCAATATTGTCTTGGCACTCACATCAGTATGATTAGAACACAATCTAGGCATAACAAACACTCATTCAGCCTCAAGCAAGCGAATTAGACTAGAAAGACCGAGTTTCTTGGGCGTACGGGGGTGCCTAACACCTTTCCCGTGCGTAATAGGAATCCTTACCCATCCTTTAGGTAGTAGACATTTGGCCTTCACGTTTGCGTCTCTTTCATTCACTTTTAGTGAATTGTTTGTGGTTTTCCTCATCTTTCTCTTAAAAGACCAGGTGGCGACTCCATTTCTCTCCCTCTCGTCCCGTCTCGCGCCCTCGCCATCTCGGCATGGCTGTGGCCTCCTCACCTCCTCTTCGAGCGAGCAGGGGCACGGTCACAGCCGGGAAATGGCTTTCAGCGACCCAAACTCTGTTTGATTTCGGGCAAGGAAACCTTTTGGCTTACTGGAATCGATTGGGGGAGGTAAAGGAGAACCTAGGGAGCCAAAATGAAGAAAATTTGAGCTCAGATCAAAGCTTACATGAGCTGGTAGTGATGAAGGTCGCCAAAATTCGTCGGAGTTGGCCTGAACCTTGAATTCTTCTCCTCTCTGAGCTTCCTCTCTGATCTGAAACTCCTCTAGTGACTCTGGTTGAGAGAAAACTCTTTGGTTGCTCTCCTTTTAATTTTTCCAATTTTTTTCTCTCCTTTTCTTCCCTCTTTTTTTCTCTTGCCAATGGAGGGGTATTTATAGGCTTGCAATGACTAGGTAGGTTGTTATAAGTTGTTATGGTTAGTTAGAGGTTGTTATGGTAGAGTGGGAAGTGGTTAGGGTGTTAAGGTGGAGTAGGAAGTAGTTAAGGTTGTTATGGTGGAGTGGGAGGTAGTTACGGTTTGTTATAGGTTGTTAGAAGTTGTTATAGGTGGTTAGAAGTTGTTACGGTTTTGGATTAGGGTTTAGGGTAGTTTTAGGGTTTTGAATTAGGTTTAGGGTATTGGATTAGGTTTTGAATTAGGTTTAGGGTTTTGGATTAAGCTTAGGGTTTTGGATTAGATTTTGAATTAGTTTTAGGGTTTTGGTTGATTTTAGGGTTTTGGATTAGGTTTAGGTTAGTTTTTAGGGTTTTGAATTAATTCTAGGGTTTTGGATTAGGTTTAGGTTACTTTTAGGATTTTGAATTAATTCTAGGGTTTTGGATTAGGTTTTGAATTAGTTTTAGGGTTTTGAATTAATTCTAAGGTTTTGGATTAAGTTTAGGTTAGTTTTAGGGTTTTGAATTAATTCTAGGGTTTTGGATTAGGTTAGGATGTCAAGTTAGTCTTGAGGTAAAGTAATTGGGAGCCCACCAACTAAAAGTCCATTCTAGAAGAGACTACCTAGCTTGCAAAATTGGGGTGTAAGTTGAAAATGACCAATAGCTCAGAAGCAGAAGAGGAGGAAACTATAGGAGGTTTCCTGCGACGAAGACACTCGAGCTCCTAACTGAGGACCTCCCACAAAAGTACCTGTAGATATAGGCAAGAACAAACAAGTGTCAGAACCTGTACAAAGACAGAATGCAAGTTATTAATGTGGCATGAATGGCACACAATGCAGATTAATGTCCTAAAATGCACTCTCTCACCATGCATGTCCCGTACGGGGTTAACCACGTGGGACACACTCATGGGTTTAGGTTTTGACTCTTGTCAAAAAGTAGGTCCCATTCCATTCCTAACCAAAGCTTAAGCAATGAATAGTGGTGTATTGGTGGCCTAAACTCCTGCAGTAGTAAAGAACTGTACCCTTTACTAACACCAACACGACTCCGAATAGGAGGAATAGAATGGCAACACGTCTTACGTCGAAGCCATAAAAGGGGCAAACAGAGCTATCCTTCTCAGACTATGGGTGGACACAAGAGATGAGAAGATGCATGCTTCTAAAATGTTCAATCATGCGATATGCTTTAGAGTGTTTTATTAAGCTGGAGGGATTAATGAGAATTTGTCTCTAATTATGCCTTATTATTTGTTTTCTGAATTTGTGTATTTTATTTTATTAAACTGGGAGGGCAAGCATGTCTCTACTCTCCTAGGCATGGCTAGTGTGAAAGGGAAGAAAACATTGAAGCATGGCATGCAAGTAAGTATACATCAAGCAAAAGGCATGAACATGGCATGTGTTAGTGTTGTGAGCATGTTGGTTACAAGAAAACACCCAACAGATCAAAAGGCGGGTAGCATGATATGTGTGTGTGTGTCGTGGTATAACAAATGTGTAAAGGAAAACACTCATCAAGAATAAGGCATATAAGCAAGCTTGATTATGCAAACATATAGCAACAAGACATTATGCGAAAAGCAAAAACGAAAGTCAGAATCTTGTATCCATGACCATGCCAATGGAACCACCTAACTCCTCGTGCATGGAAGCATATGAAGAATCTCGATAAGGTCTCAGCGAAGATGGTGAATCCAAGGAAGGGCACTTGACTCGAAATCACCAAAGAAAAGTAAAAGAAATAGATAAGGAAAGGGAATGGTGTCGTCACCTAATCTTTTAAACCAGAAAGACGAGGAAAACTGGATGCATCTAAATGCAGGAAAAAGGATGCAAATGAATGTAGATGAATGTGAATAAATGTGTGCATACTTCGTACCTAATGGATGCAACACCTTGATCATGATGGGCTAGAGAAAGGGTAAGGACTCATGTTACGCATGAGGAAGGTGTTAGGTACTCCCATATGCTCAAGAAAGGTTAACCAAAGTTTTTTGATGATTTTTTTTTTTTGTATTTTGGCTTTTATATTTTTTGATTTTTATATTTTTGATGCATGATGATGATGTATAAAAGAAAACAACAGAGAAAACAGGGGAAAAGGATACGACTCCGGTTCCTACTACTAATTGCTTTATTGATGCCGCTTTATTCATGCTATTGGAGTCACTGGCAAATCTAGCAGTACCACCGAAATCACGACGGCTGAAGAATCCGTTGGGACTGTGGTTGTTGTTGAAACTACTGGATGATGTCTTCTTGTTAAGGTCCAAAGTGCTAGCAGTCTCATTATTCTTTGGGCCCCCCACGAAAGGGTTGGGATCAGATGAAGAAGACAGATCAATGAAATCAACAGGATTCATCGGGAATCAATGAAATCAGCAGGATTCATCTGGGAAAAGGCGGAAATAGGAGGGATAGGAGAGAGAGAAAAGACCCCTAAGCCCGCGACATCCTCAGAGTCTACGAATTCAGTCGAGGATGTGTCGGGCTGGTCTCGGTGTGTCAGTGCAAGTGCGAGTATGTGGATAGGTGCATGTGTGTGGTCTGCCTCCTACAAGGCAAAGCTGAATACCTTTCAGTCAATCAGGTTCTGAATAGCATCTCGCAAGGTGATGCAACCATCTGTTGAATGCCCAGCACGACAATAGAAGTTGCAATACGCACTCGTATCATACCACGAAGGGATCGGATTCGGTAGCGGACGAGGATTCGGGAGCCTTAGAAACGACTCAACCTTGGGGGAAAGGGCACTGAGTGGCTCCGCGAGAGGAGTGTAATCCCCTTCGGCACGACGAGGTTGCTTTCACCCAGGCGTGGTCCTTGCCGAGCTGGTGCAACGTGATGCATTGGATCAATTGTGGAGTGTGTGTATGCAATGCATAGAGGACTAGATGCGAGTTCTAACTGATCTGGGTCAAGCTAACTCTCTACGTCAGCAAGCTTTGTAAATGATTCGTATGCGACAACTACCCTTTTGGTGTACACGATGTTGATGACGTTGTTGGTGTTGTTGCCAGAAGCGATAACCTGTTTGATGAATGCTGAGAGTGCAGGGAACCTCCTACTTTGCAGCGAACTTTCCACACAAGCGTCGGCCCGAAGCAGGGATGCAAAGGATGCAATATGTTGAATGCTGAGCAAAGTCCCTATCACTGATTGTGCTCCTTTGATGATGATCTCAATAGACTCCTCATCAAAGGGTCTATCTTTGATCTGGGAGGCTAATGTGCACCAGCGATCGACGTACTCCCTAAACGGTTCATGGGGTCTTTGCCTTATTGCAACCAGATAGTCAAGTCTAAGGATTGACTCGAGGTTGAAGGAATACTATTCTAAGAACGCCTGGCTAAGATCGTCCCAAGTCTAGAAAACAGTCATGTCCAACGAAGTAAACCACTTGAGGATAGGTCTGGTCAGACTCTTTTGGAACAGGCGAATCAAGAGCCTTTCGTCTCTGTGAAGCTGCACAAGGTCTCCGCAAAATGCCCTCAAATGTGATATGGGGCAGTCTATAATAGTAAACTTCTCAAATTCCGAAATATGGAAATTTAGAGGGAGTGTCACCTCTGGAAAGTGGCAGAGGTCTTGGAACTAGTAACACTGGTGGTCCTTGCCTTGCACTTGATGAAGTGCTCTTTCTAAATCGCCCATCTTGGTAAGGAGGGTGTCTGAAATTGCTGCTGATGAGACAAGTCCAACTGAGGTAGGTGCCACGTATGTTGTATAGGTCGCACACGTGCGCTCCTTCGGATCCACCTACATGCCTCCTGGTGTCAAGACCGCGAAAGGCAACCCGTAAAAAGACGCTTGAGCTCCTGATCAAGGACCTCACACAAGCTACCTGTGGAGACAGGCAGAAGCAAGAGATATCAGAACCTGGACAAGGACAAAATGCAAGTTATTAAGGTAGCATGTAATGACACATAATACAGATGAATGTCTTAGAATGTGCTCTCTCACAATGCATGTCCTGTGTGGGGCCAGCCATACGGGACTCACTGATGGGCTTGGGCTTAGACACAGGCTAGAAAGTAAGGTCCCGTCCCATGCTAAAGCTGTGGAACAGTGGTGCATTGGGAGCCTCGACTCTACCAAAGCATGAGTTGTACCCTCTACTAACACTGACACGACCCCAGACCAGGAGGCAAGCTGCTCACTCATCCTACGCCAAAGCTATAGAACGAGAAACTAGGGACTACCCTTCGCAGACTGTGGGTGGACTCAGAAGAGGAGAAGATGCATGCTTCCTAAAATGCTCAATTATGCAAAATGCTTTATTGTTTTTTACTTGTGAGTTTTATTAAGCCGGATAGGGGAGAGAGTGCATAGAAGTCTCTAATTCTGTCTAAATTCTATTTTTATTGTCGTGGATTTTATGTTAAACCAGTTAAGGAGAAGCAAACATGTCTCTACTTTCCCTAAGATGGCAAGTGCTCAATGGGAAGAAAACACTGAAGCAGAGCCATCAAACAAGCATACATCAAGCAAAAGGCATGATCATGGCATATGCGCATGTCGTGTAAATATGATGGTGAAAAGAGAAAACATCCATCACATCAAAAGATAGGTAACATGGCATGTGTGTGTGTTGTGGGATAGCAAGTGTGTAAAAGAAAAAAAAGCACTTAGCAAGCAAAAGGCATGTAATAGCAAGCATGTAATGATAAATGCAAACAAATATGGCGGCAAGACAACAAACAAGTGAAAATCGAAAAAACAAAAGCTAGAGTCATGTGTTCCCAGCAAAGTTGCCAGTTCCTGTGACCATGCCAGAACTGACCTTCACACTTGGGAAGCACGCGAAGAATCGAAAAGGTCACGACGAAGATGATGAATCTGGGGAAGGACACTCAACTCGAAAACATCAGAGAAAAAATGAAAAAAGAAACGATAAGGACAAAAATAGAGTCGCCACCTAATCTTTTAAAATTAGGAAGACAAGGAAAACCGAATGCGATAAAATGTAAGAAAAACAATGCAATCTGAATGCAAATGCATGTATGAATGTATGTGCATGCTTCGTGCCTGATGGATGCAACACTTTGGTCATTGCGAGCCAGGGAAAGGGTAAGGATTCCTGTTACGCATGGGGAAGGTGTTAGGCACCCCCATGTGCCCGAGAAATCGGTCTTTCTAGGCTTTTCTCTCGCTTGTGTGTCGCTAAATGCAAATAATCATGCATGCTTACTAAGTTTAAAATGGATGTATGCCATATGCTATGCTAATGCAAGTGATGTGAGTGGGGCGGAAATTTGATGTAAGTGGGCTCAGTTACGCTATGTGAATCCTAGACCGTCGGTCAAAAGGATTTGACATAGTAATCGTCATCGCCCCAAATGCAAGTGTGTCATGATGCATGACATGCTCACTTTCTTTGGGTAATGATGTATGATGCTTGACAGACGATAAGTGACATGAAATAACAAATGATATGCTAGATGAAATATGTAAATGAGGAATGAGTGGATGGGATGAATGCATTAATGCAATGATGATGTGAGTCACAAACATGATTAATGTAGATTAAGAAAGAATACATGAGATGCAAGTGTGCATGCTGAGGGTTTATGGATATGCGGTGTAGAAATGGATGGAGCAAGTGGGCACGGGCTCAGGCCAGCTGCCTATTCTATCCTTGGTAGACCCAAGCAAGTCCACCACGCAAATCCATCGTGTAGTCGGGACGTAGCTACCAGAGACAGGACAGTGCAGTGAACCAGCGAACCTTGCCCACTCTTGGGTGGAATGTGGTAGTGCAAATGGCTAACTAAATGCACGGGGAGCTAGAGTAGACTATCATGAACAGGTGTATGCCATGGGTTAGGTCCTAGGATGCATGGATATGGGGTGGACAAATGAATGAGGTGAGTGTGTAAGAGCTTAGCCCGTCAGCCTATTTTGTCCATGGTGAAACCGCGTAGGTCACACGCGCAATTGGGGCATGCCCGCCGAAGATAGAACAAAGCTGCGATCTTTTCATTGCTCCGACCTTAATGCAATGATGCATGGATGCGATATGATGCATGGGAGGCATGAAGGAACGCAAGGGGATGTACTTGGGGTGCTTAGATGGAGTCACGGCCAACCGGAGACTTCCATCCATCTTGCTCGCTGAGAGTTAGGTCTTGTCGACAAGCTCGCCTACAAATGGTGTCTTGAGGCTTTGGCGGCGCAGTCCAAGGCTTCCAAAGGCTTGAGGGGACGAAGTGGAATGCACAAATGCTTTGTGGATGACCAACTATGAAGTGAATGCAATGTGGGTCCTTCGTCTCTTTCGTCACTCTTCCTCGGAGTCCATGAGCCAGACCGACCACACGGGCGATGAGAGGACTCAAACAAGCATCCCAGAAGGCGAGGAGGAGAGGAAGGAGGGTAGGGAAGGTTGAGATGAGAGGCGAGAAGGCTCATGGTTGTTGGCCGTTGTCGAACCGAATGAACCCATCGCCAAAGATGCCAATGGAATGCAATGCATGGGCGATTCCAAATCGTCGAAAAACTCAGGTAAAATGTATGTTGCATGTGCAAAGCTGCAATGGTAAACTACCAGAAATGAACCATAGGAAGGTGGCTTACTTATAGGCTCTTGGGTTGTCCCTCCGGTGGCTGGCGGTGACTTGCTCTGTTGGGCGGCACTCAAGGGCAACGGAGGCAGACTGGGGACTGTGGGATGCCATAGGGGAGCCCCTGAGAGACTGAAGCCAAGAGAGAGTGGCTAAGAGAGGGGGCTCATTGCACTGGGGAGGTCATTTGCAGGTGGTGGTGGTGTGAAGGCAAGTGACTGTCAGGGCTGTAGGTGGTGGCAGGGTATGGGTCACCGGTGTGCTCCAGCGGCTGGTGGCAGGGTGTGGGCGGTGAGAGCAGGGCATGGCTCGGGCGTAGTGGTGGCAGGGCATGGGCGGCTGAAGGGATGTTAGGCATGCGAGGCAACAACGAACGACACCAACGCTCGTACGAGGTACGATGAAAGCGACACGTCAAGCAAATCGCGTAGGATAGCCCTGGTCCTCACGCGCATCCACGACGCGTAATTAGGCCACGCAATCGAGCCACACATCCCACTAGCACATAGCACACAAGCTGCATTCTGGTGTTGGGCTTGGTGTTTAGGGTTAATGGGTTAGTGTTTAGGGTGTTTGAGTTGGTTTAAGTGTCTTGGGCTAGTTTTGGGGTAAAATGGGGGTGAAGTGCCTCGTTGCTGTCAGAGTGCGTTCTCTTGGAGGAATCCGTCGCAAGTGGCTACCAAAATGGGGTTTCTACAATACTCGAATACTCTAGACCAAAGGAAACTATAGACTTCTTTTTTACACTATTACAAGTGCTCTAGAAAGGAAATTACAAACTCAATAAACTTAATGGAAAAGGAATTATAACCCTAAGAAAGCAAGGTAGTAGATCGCCTAAAGTTGGTTCCTTGAAGCCCCTGTAAATTGTATCTCAATCACAAACAAACCAAAACCTACAGACAAGTCACTCAACGTGCGTATTGGCATTACAAGAGTCCTCTTGTAACACCAAATCAGTCCTTGCAAGAAAGTCGCCTATGCAGAAGGCGATGAAATTTGTTGCCGATCAGACAAGCGGTGCGACTTGATGCTGATGGAACAAGTGACGCATGTCCCTATAACTCCGATAGTCAAAATTTATCCATGACAGAGCCCCAAACAAGCCTACTTATGCAAACAGGTTTCAAAAGAGCGTAAATTTTATTTGGTTAAGATAATTAGTTAGTCGATTGATGTAACCTATGTTCACTCAATTTGTTAGGATCCTAGGGTTAGGGGTAAGACTTTGTTTGTGGATTCTAGGGTCACACAATGGGATTTTGTTGGCTCTGGATATTGCTCTTTGACCTTCACTTAGGTCAACCAAGAGAGCCTAGGTAATGGATTTGTCTCTCTAAAGAGAGGCTTGCAACCTAGGATTTTGTCCTTAGGTTCGAATCTTAGCAAATCATAAAGTGAGAAATAAACAGGGAATAATAGAGCACCAAGTCTCTATTAAGGTATATTACTAACGCAGGGAGAAAAGAGGAGTCAGTAATATATCCCTAAAATACCTTAAGTTCCCAATCTAATTGTCATAATCAAGTATAGAGCATGGGAGAGCGGCTTGCGTTGACCCGATTAACTCGACTTGATTAGTCTAGTTAGAGAGAGATTCCTTTAATGAATTGTAACTCTAATGTCAAGCAAATAGTTGCTGCCCTAATGGCAAACGTAAAACAAAGCTAAAAACTGTTAAAAAAACTGAAATAAATAGGTGGACAAGATTTTTTTTCGACTACTATAGATCAAGAAAAATCATTGCAAATTACTAAAAACCAAAGATCTATAGCAAAAACACAAGTCTGAATCCATCACCTCTCTGACAGGTGTTGATATATGTCGCCACCTCTAATGTGACGAGATTTAGTGTCGCTTGTACATGCGGCAAGGGAATCAAGATGTGGTTCATTAAGGAAAAACCTAATAAAAGGTCTGGGCGTCACGAAATCCTATGTGCATGACTCCTAAAACCTAAAACAACAACTCGACCTATGAAAAATGAATAGAGAAGGGAAGGGTTGCTCACGTAGCACGAAGGGTTAGCTCAAAAATTGGTCCCACCATAATCACCAATTTTTTTGTGGATATTTTTGTTGGGTGTTGATGAAGATGTCAACACTTCCATGTATGTTGACACTATTTGTGATCGTCACTTGTCCTTTTCTTCATTTGATGGCTAACAAGAGGCCTTCAGGAGAGATGATGTGGATCCTCAACTTATTGGATCGGTGGTTAGATGCTGCCTAACGACTTTCTCATGTTACGTGAGATGCTTCCTTCCCTCGTGATGACGTAATGCGAGGTGGGGAAATGGAAATAAGAACAGAGCTCTGGAGATGCTTTATAGCCTTGGGAGGAATTGGATTCTTGTAAAACTAAGCTTTTCAAGGAGAGGTTGGACATAATGGGGGCTGAAGGTCTCTCTCACAAGGCCTCTCACTCTTAGAA
>JAMKQA010007523.1:0-13261 GCA_024699735.1 Posidonia australis | reverse complement strand
TTTTTTTTTTATTTTTGCCGTGACTTTGCCGATCCTCGTGTATTTAGCCTTTCGCGCCAATCCTGAGGCTGTCGCCAGCATGGTTACAGGATGTAACACCTTTAAAATTCATTTTGTAATTATTTATATTTTATGAATTTTATTCCTAGATGGGTGTTATTGTTCCGAGGTCCGTTGTGTGGTTTTGTACTTTTGGACTTCGACCTCGTGGGCTGGCTTCTTTTGCGTGTCCTTGTGCATGGTTGGCATTGTACATTGTGGCACTGTGCGTGTAGGGCCTGGGTGTGGGGTCCGCGAGGAACCCACGTTCGTGGGCTGTTGGTTGTGACCGGTGATTAGGTGGTTGGTGCGGGGAGCTGTTGGTGCGTGCCTTAGGTTGGTGGGTGGCCGAAGATTGGTTGGTTTGCACGTGCCGGAGGTTGGCGAGCAGATGCACGGCAACCACTTCCCTCGCGTATTTAATGTGTGCGTGGGGCGAACTCTCCCCGGCCGAGCCTTCCCCCTTCCCTCCCCCTTCTTTCCCCTTTCCTCCTTTCCCCCTCCTCTCCTTCTCCATTCTCTCCCTCTTCCTCTTCACTCCTCCTTCCGTTTGCAGGTGGGTACGGGTGATCAGAGAGAGAGTTGAGAGTGGGAGACGAGAAGCGATGTCTCACAACGGCTCTTGGCGGTGCGGGAGGCCCTGGAACAACATCCTTGGGGCCGTGGAGTGTCGAAGGACGTGTGGGGCTGTCAGAGTTCGTCGGATTCGTCGATGGTCGTCGAAGGTCATTTTCAGGTACGTACCTACAATTTAATGTGTAGAATCATGTAAAATGATGAAAATTGATAGGGTTGCATGAAATCTAAGTAAATTTACATTTCTATAATTTATTGTGATTTTATGAGAATTTATGGTGAATTTATGGACATTTATGATGGTGGGTGTGTTTTGGATCATTTTGACCCATTTGCCTTTGTGATTTTATATCTTGATGCATAGTGAATGAATTTTAGTTTTGTTTGTTTCGATTTGGAGTAGACTCGAGGGTCTACATCTTATGTTTTATGTAAGATTTTTGGAGCTTCTTTAAGGGGTCCAATCGGAGGTCCTAGTTGGGTCGATTTCGGATTATAAGGTTTGGGTTGTTTTCTGTTTTTCGCAGAATTCAGCATGTCGAACCATTTTGGTATGTCGTTTTTCTGTCAGATTAGGTCCTTTGGTCGAAATTCGATCGTCCGATTTTAGACGGTCAGGAGATTTCGATCAATCGAACCAGTTTCGGTATACCGAATTTGGCCTGAGTGTTAACCATTGACCTGATTCGGTCGACCAATCCATATCAGTCTACCGAACCAGAGATTTTCGGCATACCAGACCTGTTTTTCGGCATACCAGACCTGTTTTTCTACATGCTGATTTTAAGCCCAAATATGTTTATAAAAATGTTTTTCCCAAGGACTTTCTGGATTGCTGTGTTTTGCCTCATTAAGGGGAATTGTGGGCCGTTAGAGGAGGTCCCCTGGGACACCTGATGAGCCGTTTTGCCGAGGCTTTGGAAGAATTTTCAAAGATATGAAAATAGTTTTGGAAATGGATTTCAAGGAAATATTTGGCCTGTTTTGGAAAATATTTTCCTAGTTTTCTATGTACAGGCCGAGATAGTGTGAGATCGTGTAGTCGAGACCAGGGAATGTGACGACATTCTCTAGTGGTCGGACACGACTCCCTGGTTGAGGTTGGGGACCGAGATACCTAAGGCTAAGGGGTGTCAGATCTTAGAGGTATGAGACTCTTTCACTGTTGTCCCAAGGCTAGGGTTGTGATCCACGGGTTGAGGTGTCTTGTGACATGACGGGGAGGTATGATACTCTTGCTGTCGCTGTGAGCACTTAAGCTCAGGTGTCGTCCAGTGTGGAGGTATGACACTCCCTCTTGAGCACCTTGTGTGGAGGACGTTGTGAGGAGGCGGACCCTGTGGTGGCCAGTGTGGATGGGACACGTGCCCCGTAGCTGATATGGTCTTAAGAGACAGGATAGCCTTCCGAGGGAGGGGTTGGCTTTTGAGGGTTCTCCAGAGATGGAGAATCGCGGGACGGTGAACGCCCCTACACAAAGTGGCCGTCACCGTGACAGTACAGAACACTAGGGTCGCTCCTTAATGGACTGCGTGTGGCCAGAGTTAGGTTGCTGGCGCTAGGCTTCCCGACTCACTGTATGTGGTTTTGGCTATTGAGGGCCTTTGTTTGTGGCTTTGGACTAGTAGAGCCTCGGTTGTGGTTTTAGCCTGTGTAGGCCTGGTTTATGAGGTTTTGAGGAAATGGTTTGCGAAATGAATTTAAAAGGAAAATTGATTATAGTTTTGTTTTTTGTGATTTTCCTTAAGGTGCGTACTGGGTGACTTTAATTACTCATGTGTTTTCCTTGTAGTTTTGGTTTGTAGGTGCAGACATGCGATTGGTTTAGCGTAGTGCATATAAATTGGAGTCTCCTATCTGCACACACAGGTTCCTGATAGTTAACTATTTTACTATTTGACTTTAATTTTTCTGTAATTTAATTTATTTTAAATTATTATGAAAAATATAATACGTGACAGTAGGATGTAAGAAAGGAACAAAATGCTAAGATGACATATTGACAATCATAATCTTTACATAAAGGATTACACACACAATCTTTTCTTTCTCATTTTCAACTTAAGCCATGCCTCTCACACGACCATGTTCAGGCTTTGTGGAGGCTGTCAATTTGTAAGCAACTAAGAGAGAGAGAGAGAGAGAGAGAGAGGTAAAATTAGAGAAAGGAGAGAAAAGATGAGGAAGAAGGGAAGCTCGCAATTGAGGACATGCATCTTGTGTCTCTTTCTTTTCTTTTAATCATGCATGAATTAATGTCAAATATGTTGTTTAGCTTGTGTATATTGCATGGTTGAGATCTTCAAAAT
This sequence comes from Posidonia australis, assembly GCA_024699735.1. Classification (NCBI taxonomy): domain Eukaryota; kingdom Viridiplantae; phylum Streptophyta; class Magnoliopsida; order Alismatales; family Posidoniaceae; genus Posidonia; species Posidonia australis. The sequence continues at coordinate 10,337 of JAMKQA010007523.1, read as the reverse complement.
TTTTAAACAATACTTCAATAATTTTCCAGAGAAGTTACTATTTATCTTTTTTAAGCTTCCTTGTTTTGAATTTTTATATCTTGAACTATGAGTGTTGGATTTCTGTGATTTTTATCTTAAATCATAAATTACTTCAAGTCCCTCGTTTTGTTATATTTTATGGAATATTTAGTAATTTGTTGTGAGACTACTTTTAATTTCCAAAAAGGACGATTTCTAACATTGCTGACATGAAACCAACTACCATGGTGCAAGTCAGGAGGAGTGGAACTTCCACCTCCCTCTTAGGTTCGAATCTCACGGACCATAAGGAGAAAATATATGCATACCGATATCAAAAAAAAAACATCGCTGACATGAATAGAGGGCACATCTTACACGCACAAGGCACCAACAGGCACTTACTCATTAGTTATTTTGGTATATTTTATACCAAATAAGATTATGACTTACAAAAATGAGCAGCAGACTACATTAAGTTTACCAAATCTAGCATTTCTCTTGTTTTGTTAAAAACTACACCAAATGGATCACTTGAAAAAGCATTTTTTACAACAGCTTTGACTGTCCCTCCCTCCTCTGGGCGTCCCTCTCTCTGTCGCTGCGTCCCTCCCTCCTCCGTTGCCTCCCTCCCTCCAGGCTTCAGGCCTTCGAGGAGTGGGGATCGAGGCTAGTGGCGCTCGTCGACGGGGATGGGAGTGGCTAAATCGACAGAGTCGTTCGAGAAGGTTCTTTGGAGCTTCCGGCCTAGAGATCGAGCCGTCGAGCGTCGAGAATGGTCACAGGTAGACGGTGGACCGACACGCAAAATCAAAGATCGACTTCTCGCCGTCAACAACGACTGGCTTCTCGCTGTCGCCACTTCTACAATGGGGAGAAAGCTTCTAGGTATGCACCCCCCTGCCTACTCCTCTCGAGTAGGCAGTCTTTCCTTCTGGATCGACTTCTCGTCGTCGTCGGTGACCGGCTTCTCGTTGTCGCCACTTCCACAATGGGAAGAAAGCCTCGTAGGTATGCACCCTTCTGCCTACTCCTCTCGACGGAACTCTTCCACAGTCGTGGAACTTCCCTGTAAGCAGGGAGAGATTTTTCGCTTCCTGGTTTCTTCTAAGAAAGCTATGCCTTTCTTGGTGTTCAGAGGAGGTGGTTGGCTCGGATTTTTGGGTAATCTTACGTATTAATCTTGTGGCAGGGTCAATAACGTTACATCCTTTTGCATTTTGCAATCTTTCTATCTGTATTTTGTACACTGATGTTGCTGCGGTCAAGGATTTGAATGTTTACAATTTTTCTATTTAGATTACTTCCGATTTAACCAAGTCCATTAGCCTCTCTTCATCCTATAGTGGATTTGACGAAATTCTTTGTGGCCTTTTGATCCTCTTGGTCGACAGATCCAGTGATCCGGAGAGCTAGATATCTTCTTCCTCTTAATTCTGACTTCCCTCTCCGTCTCCTGTGCATCGGAAAACCATCCCAAGCCTTGACAGAAGTGTCAGAGACGTAGGGTTCAGGCTTTGAAGAAGATGACAATATGCGCGCAATAACATCTTTGGAAAGTGATCGTGTAATGGAGCATACTCCTCATGTCCCGCGACTACTTCATCAGATCTCTGAGGATGAAGTCCCTTCTCTGGATTAATGTTTTATTAATCGAACTTCTTAATTTTTGATATAGTTTGAACACCTTGTGTGAACTTGGTGTGTTATCGCCTGTTGTTGGCCATTCTTGTTTTTGTAGTGAGAATTTTTTTTTTAATCCACCTAAGCTGTAATATGATCTTGAATTTACTGTATTTGAACTTTTCGTTTATATAAAGTTTAACGTTAACAAACGAAAAAAAACTACACCAAATGTTTAGGAGTTAATAAGCATTTTAACTTGTCTGTATTGGGCTTCGTGAACCCTCGGTTGACCCTGAGGGCTGAAGACCAAGGCTCAGTCTAGTTTTTGCCTATTAAATTTCCTTTCGTTAGACTAATTTCCTTGTGGCAATCATGCTACAAAAGGAAAGTATATATGCATTCATGCAAAAAAAGGAAAACCAAGATTCTGTGCCACGTTTTTCTTGAATGACATATGAGATGGTTCATTCGATTATTTAAAAAACCACTCCTCCTGTTTGCATTTAAACATATAGATTCCCTCAAACGTAACTCAACCTTATCAAATTTTTTTCATGTGTTTGTCAATAGCAAAGTTTAATAAGTAGGGTATTACGACTAAAAATGTAACGTTCCCAAACAACGCTACTAATTAACAATAGATTCTACTCAACTAATAAAATAAAAAAGAAACTAAACTATTATCTATCAAGAACATGTGTGCGATTAGTGACTCTCGTTTATGTAAACTAAGTTGGACTACATTCTAATTGAACATTTGAAAACAAGACATTAAAAAACACACATGAATGTCTTATAAGTCATTCAGTACGTGTTCAATCAAAAAATCACAATGGAAAACATTTACAAAGTTATAGTTCAAGTTTTCAAAATCAGAACAAATTTCTTTTAAATTCTTTCTAGAAATTCTCGACAAAACATATCTTTAGGAAATCTCTTTCTTAAATTTTTGAAGTAATCTTCATACTTTTCTCAAATATTTTCTCTTTTCTATTTTAAAATTTCATACTGTATTCTAATGCTTTTCTAGAAACAACTCCGGACTAGACTCCAGTCTAAATCTTAAATCTGAAATCTAACTAAAACACGACTCTTTAGCTAGAATTAGTCCTAAAACATTGCTCTCATTTCTTCTAGAATCTAACTAAAACTTAAAAACAAAAAGCTCAGCTCGATTCTAACTTAAAACTATCATACAATCTCAAATCTGAAAATCTTTTCTAGTGTCACCTTGATCAAGAGTGACCTAACCACAAGCAGTTAGAGAAGCATCAACCTCAATCTCCTGCACTGCCATGATGAAACTCCATGTGTGGCATACTACCGTCTTAGTCAACGCCTTACTAATCTTTTCTCATTGCACGAAGATGCGTTCTTCCATTGCTTCATTGGTATTTGAGCACTTAGGCCTTCCTACTCAGCTCAGCTAACACCAGTCTCTTTAAGGAACCTAATATCTTTTACTTAGGTTCCCAACCTCAATATCTACAATTTTGGATGTTGGTCGTTATCAGTTGGGTCACAAACCTTGAGGCCATTGTCCTATCACTATATAGATCCGCACACAAATCTCGGAAATATTTTTTAGAAATCATGTATCTTTTCTTGAAATCTCTTTTCTAAATCTTTTCCATTACAATAATTACTTCTATAAAACAATTCTTTTTTCTGAAACAACTTTTCTATAAATCTTGAGAAATTCTTTTTAAACAATCATGTCAAAATACATAAGTCAAGTATTAATGAATTTTTCATAAAAATCTCAGAAACTAGCTTTGAGACCTGTTCAGCAAATCGAAATTCTTCGATAAGTCGAAATGACTAGCTATTTCGAAAGTGGTCTAAGACCTTAATTTGATATACCGAACCATTTCAGTATACTAAATTAAAGAATTTCGACATATCGAACCATTTTGATATACCGTTCTCGACGATTTTAAAAACAAAAATAGGTCTAATAACTTCACTTCTCATCAAAACAAATATTTTTAAAAAATCACTTCTTTCAAACCAACAATTCCCTCAATACACTTGAAAAAACTAATTCAGCCCATTGCATTCTCAATTTTGGTTTTAGAAATAAGAAGAAAAACATTTCGTTTCGCTAAAAAAGGATACATTTTTACAACAAAAGCTTTGCTCCAAGTGTATGTTTTTCCTTGACATTTTTTGTTTAATGTTCGAAGTGCATGTATTAGTTTTTTTTTGGCAAACTCGAAGTGTGTGTATTAGTTTATAACCATTGGTTGGTAGAATTGGTAAATTACAAGAAGATGGGCACCATTTCTATCTCCTAACATTTCCACCTCCCTATAAATGTCGCCCTTCTCCGTGCCGCCACCATCCTAGCTTCCGCATTAGGGTTCTTCTTATTCGCCGCTAGGGTTTTCCCCACAGGTAAAGGAAAAATCCCGTCATCCCATTCTTCCTGGTTCTTCAGTTCACCATCATCCTATCGTTATTGAATACACCTCTCCTAAACCATGCTTTTTACTGCTTTTGTCAAACCTTAGTTTTGAGTTGTTCCCGGACCGAGATTTCCACCAGATCTGAACTTTTCGTGATTTGGTTTTCTGGGTTTGGTTCTAAATTTTGCATTTTCCTCTCTGTTTTTATTTCGAGCATTTGGTTGCATTTTTGTTGGGTCATTGCTTACTGGTTTGGGTTTTTGCATTGGAACAGAGGTAGGTGAGGATGGCACCGGCACCGCCGAAGAGTGGTGTGTTCGTTGGGCTCAACAAGGGGCATGTCGTCACCAAGAGGGAGATGGCTCCGCGCCCATCTGGTAGGGTTGGGGTGAGTGATCAAGAGGGAAAAAGATGAATCCTTTTTTGTTGTTTTGTTTGTTTTTTATGTTTTGCTTGTGTATGTTTATGTTTTGTTGGGATTAAGACTTTGAAAGGAACTCGCCATCATGTGTTACTTTAAATGTAGTGGTTGTAGGCTAATAATATTGATCTGAGTGGTAGGTCATAGTATCAACTCTCAGCGTAATTGCGAATCTAATTTGATCTTTATTTGTGATCACGAATATGTAATGGATGAAGACTTATCTATATCGAGTAATGTTGATAGCAGAGTCTGAGGATTCTTGTTCTTAGTACCAAAGAAGTTTATATATCATCACCATTTTGTGTTTATTGTTCTTTATAATACATTACGAGGCATTATGGGTTTGTTGTGATAAACTTCAAGAGGATTAGTTTGGTGGATACAGGCATAGTTAGAGTATTGTTTCTACTGAATCTAGTAATTTCTGATTGTTAGCGTTGAGGAAGTTCATAAGTGACCACGATGTTTAACAATACATGGTAAATGCAGTAGTATTTTCTATGTACAACGAAATTAGATCGGTATTCAATCGTAGTTTACCAGAAAACAAGTAGGTTTCATGATAATATTTTTATTGTTGGAGAAAGATGCAGGTCCAAGAGGATGTTATTGATTGTATATGAAGTTGATAAATCAAGCGTTTATTCTAAAGATTTATCATTTGAAGCTACATACTCATCTCTGGTTATTTGTTGCTGCATGCAGAAAACTAGCAGAAGGGTGCACATGATTAGGCAGCTGATCAGAGAAGTCGCTGGTTTTGCACCATATGAGAGGAGGATCACTGAGCTTTTGAAGGTTGGCAAAGACAAACGTGCACTCAAACTGGCAAAGAGAAAGCTGGGCACCCATAAGAGAGCAAAGAAGAAGCGTGAAGAAATGTCGGATGTTCTCCGGAAGATGAGGTTGGTTATTTATTAATTTCAGTTGATTTCTAACGTTATAAGTTCTTGGTGTTTATTAAATGTATTCTTTCTTGGTGTTACCTATCGAGTACATATCATCTAGATTATGCACATGAAACTCGAAATGATGTTTCTGCTAGTCCCTAAAATTGAAATGCTTAGTCAATATTGACTTTCTTCTAGCACAGATTTTGATAGCTTCTCTCTCAGGTTGCATTTAGTAATGATTATAGGCAGACTGATTATAGTGAAAAGTTAGTTTCTTTCAAAAAATTGTCTCTCATAGTTTTTCATTTCAAATTTTTGGGTGAGTTTTACATATAAGAAATAAGCTAGTGTTTTTAAATAAGTTGGTTTTTATATGTGTTTGGTTTAGTTTTTTTTTATCTATAAGTGATTATTTCTAATAAGCTGTGGAAAATAATTGATACCAAATGCTTCCTAAGTTTCATCTTTGTTTTTTTTCTATTGTCAAATATGATAGCAGCATATGTTGCGATAAGTTGTGGTTTCAAATCTTGAGTTTCTTTTGGTCTCCTTTTCAATCATTTTTGTTCATGTCATGGATGGGAACAATGTGTATTCTATAAATAAAAAAAGATGCTCTTGTGTTGACTCTTTGAGGGATCGACAGAGGCTTTCCCCTCAGTTTTGGGAATGGTACAAATTCAATGTTGGGGAATCCACCACAATGTGTGTATCGGCCGAAGTCAGTCACTGACAAAATTGGGAAAAATAGTTTTTTTATAACAAAATCTAAGAAGTTTTATTTATTATTTCATTGTGTCTTGCAACGACGTCAATTCCAATTTTCATTTTTCTATGATGTAAAATGGGTTTTGAACGTGTTATTGTTTCTGTCACATGTCACTATGAAAATTCAGCAGAATTGCTGGGTTTTTTTTATCATGTTGTACTAGTCCATCCATCACAAAATCCAAGAGAGGTGCGATGAAAAATGGTCGTGCATGATATAAAATAATTTGAAGCTTTAGGAGATTTCACAACCACTGTTGCTTCAAGTTATTTTATATCGCACGACCTAAAAATGGTCGCGAATATTGGTTTCATTATCGTGATTTTATTGATATATCTGAAATTTTTGGCAGCAACAGTGGTTGTGAAATCTCTTTTTTCGCTTGTGCAGATCTGCTGGCGTGTCTGACAAGAAGAAATGATGATGAACATCAGTTATAATCTGAAGAAAAATATCATTTTCGTTTAGTTTTGTTGGCTGCCATGAGTAGGATAACTGTATTACTGGCAAGACATTTAGAACCACAAGTTTTGTTGTTGGAGTTTGACGTTCTGAGAATTTTCTTAAGAATGTGTTGTGTTATGCACTAATGCTTTGTGCAATATGAATTATTTGTTAGTTTCAATTTTTTGGCATTCGCAACTTGGTTCTACATGCTGCAGCAGGTGCTGTATTTTATCTGATCTTATTTCTTTCTTATCTATTAATTGAGCAGAATTTACAAATGCAGTTGTTTTTTAGACGTTACTCTTGAGATAATCCCTATCTGCGTTAAGTAATTCCTGTTGGTTAGACGAAATTTATTCTACACTGTATCCATTTTGTCTTTTCTTTATTTTAACAACTTAAAACATTTTTGGTTATGTTAGTTCCGGGCCTTATTTGACCGTCTATAACAATTGAATGTGGTGCATGATTCTTAGTGTGCAAACCTATCTTTAATGTTAAAAAATGAGCACGATTATGGTTAACTTCACGTGTACGAAGGCCGACACGAAATTGATTAGATGAGCACATTTTTTGTCGAGAATCAAGTGTAAGGGATACTAATTTTTCATCAATATTCTTGTATTTAAGAAAAATTATAATTGATTACTTATAATACAATAATTTTAAACATATATAAAATTTATCTGTATTCAATTTGATAATAATATGTTTAATAATCTATTATTAATGTTAAACATGTTTTAATTGAGTTCAATTAGTTTCAAATGTGTTAAATTAGGTAATAATTGTGTTTAATTGTATCAAAATAAAATTATGTTTATTAATCATAAATTACATAAATATTTTAAAATAATTAAAAAAAATTATAACTAAATTTTATCATGGTATCTTGTTGTGTGGTGTCGTGTCATGAATTGACAGGTTTACTATAATTACATTTGTCATTGATATTTTCAAATATTTAATATATAAAATATAAAGGTGATTAAGTTAGTAATTCACTTATGTTGTATAGTTTCCACGTGTAAGAGTTTGTATTTGTCCTTTGTTATCTGTCCTACAATCTTTTTTGCCCAGCTATTGGAATGCAATTTCATTCCATCCAAATATTGTCATGATATCAAAGCAAGATAGGTCCAAAATCTAAGGCTCTGTCATTATTGTCTTCTTAGATCGCCTTGAAGCTTGCTGATGAGGTAATCGAAGATTAACCTATTTTCACTTATTCTGTCGTTATCGTCTCCAAATATCGAACAATCTAGGTACAATATGAGTTTCCAAGGTTCTAATAACTATAATACTTGGAGTAGATCCATGCACATGGTACAAAAACAAGCTAGGGTTTAAAGATGGAATAGGGAAACAACATAATCCAATTGAATCACCTAGCCCCTCTTTGAATCTTGGATAAAGCGTAATATAAATTCAGAATTGGGATTATAAATCTATTTGACAAGTTAAAAATGAAATAAAAGTAAAATAGTAATATCCATTTTTGTTATTCTGATTTTATAACTCTATTGGTAGAGAATAAGGTTATGCCATCAACTTATTCTCCGTTTCTTATTCTACCGTATATTTATTCTCTTCCCATACGAGAATCTTTCTCTTTCAATCCAAAAACCCTCCTCATGCAATCGCAACCTCCACAACAATCGTCACCTTTTCATTGACACCGTCACCACTAAAAGCTACTATCACCACCATAAACCACCAATAAAAGTGGCCGCCACCATAATATTTTAAAATATTATTTATTTATGAAATCTTATTTTATATGTTTTCAGATAAAATAATATTGATTTAAAAATAATACTATTTAATATGATATATTGTTATTTTATACATATTATATTAATGTACGTATGTCTCAATAATGGTTTCAATTTTTAGTCAAATCAAAATAACTTGCAATACACATTTATTCACCTTAATAATTCTGTCACTTCTAAATATAATAGTAATTCCAAGAAAATATTAATATTACTTTCCACTTATTCTTATTTTTCTTATTACACATTTAAAAAGGAACTTAAGGAATGTGTACTTTAGATGAGATGTAATGATATAGTCTTGTCATGGCTTTTGAATTCATTAGAATAAGAATAGGCTAGGAGTGACACATTTGCTCATCTAGTGTCTAAGGTTTGGATAGATCTGAATGAAAGGTTCACACAGAGTAATGTACCTAAAACCTTTCAGATTAAAAGAGCAATTTCTTCGTTGAATCAACAAAATAGCTCGATTACAGTATATTACAGAAAGCTCAAGAGCTTGTGGGATGCTAATACTCTATCTTGCACATGTAGAGCATTTAAGGCCATTGTTGAAAAAGAACATGAAGGTAAAATGATTCAACTTCTTTTGGGTCTCAACGAGTCATTTGCTATCATTGTGGGCAGATTTTATTGATGAGCCCATTACCTTTTGTTAACAAAGGTTATGGTTTGATTCTCCACGAACAAAAGCGGAGCACTGTTTGTAAATAAAAGCAATGGAAGTCAAAACAACAACAGTAATGGGAAGTATGGGGTGGTGCACAACAAAGTAGAAGAGACAAGTTTGTTTGTATTCATTGTAAAAATACTAGTCACACTGTGGAAAGATGCTATTGGATTAATGATTTTCCAGTTAGACATAAACTTCACTAGGTTTATCTTAGTCGAAGGAAGATTACTTCAAAGACAAATCTTAAGCCAGAGAATTCAGCTCTTATTGTAGTCACAATCTTCTTCAGTTCAGCCTCCACAAGGTTTAACACCAGTCTTCATTGATGAACAATATCAGCAAATTTTGGCAATCATTGCTCCTGGTAATCAGAAATCTTAGGCTAATGCAACAGCTGCAAGTAAAACATCTTACCACAATGTTATTGAGAATAACAATTGGATTATTGATTCAGGAGCTACAGATCATACGTGCACTAGTGAAGTCACCTTGTCATCACCTAAATTCATTACTAGTCCTATTCCTGTTCATTTAGCTAATGGTCAATATACATTAGTTTCATGTACAGGAAAAATACCACTCAATCTAGATATTGAACTTACTGAAGTTCTACTTGTAGGAAAAAAATGGATGCCTTTACAGAGTGTTCCGGCGATGCTTGAGTGGGACTTCGACGATGGTCAAGCAGGAGAATCACTGTAAGTATTTTCAATATCTCTCAATTGTGTCTTCTCCTCTATTTATAGGAGATCCTTGACCATCCCTCTGCCCTCCTCGAACGCTCTCGTTCTTGCCGTTTCATTTCCGACCATAAAGGCCTGGTAACCGTCGTATTCAACACGACCATGAATGGGTGAAACGGTCGTCCGTTTCACCTTTCATTTGAAATTGTCTTCAATGACCATTACTGACCATAACTCACATCTCCCACTTGGTCATGAAGACCATGCACAAGTTCTATGTACAGAGATGTTTTATTTCCACTTTTACTATCCGTGAAGTGTATATTTTAAATTTTAATTTTCCACTCCCACTATTCATGAGAATGTTCTTTTCCATCATCCATGGAAATATTCGTTAATTCCATTAAGTTCATGAACTTAATGAATCTTCCTGCTGGAATTCCTTTTGTCAAAGGATCAACAATCATATCTTCCGTAGGAATATTACTCAATTTTATTTCTCCTTCCTTCACTATATCACGAATATAGTGATAGTGTAAGTTAATATGCTGTCCTCTTGAATTATTTGCACCACTATGTATAAGACTAATTGCCGCTTGTTTATCACAATACATCTCCATTGGACCATTTATCAAA
>JAMKQA010007519.1:0-10269 GCA_024699735.1 Posidonia australis | reverse complement strand
GAATGGAATACAATATTTGAAAGATTAATATTTACATATTAATCTGAAAAATAATAAAATAACTTTTTTTCCCATATAAGTAAAATAAATTCATGTTTATAGTTTATAATTGAAACAATAATTCCACAATAATTCCATATTTTCATGATAAAAATGATAAATTCAAGTAGAATAAAATTCAATAATTGTCACCAAAATATAATAATTCCACAATAAATTGAAACAACATCAACAATCTGAACCATATTTAAAACTTTCTACATTGAACTCAAGGAAAAACCAAACATCTATCAAAAAATCTAAACAGTATTTTCAATATTTAAAACTATCTCCTTTTTTTCTTTAACAGAGATCCAGCTCGTAGAAACAATCTGTCTATCTCATCCAGCTCCAGCATTTCCACATTTTTTCTGGATGAGCCAGAACCCTTCGAGGCAGCAGATATTTGATGCAAGTGCTCCTCAAAATTGTCAGGTTCTTCATTGTTTTGTGACGGAAACCTTTCTACCTCATCCAAGTAGAGTGGTTTCTCTTCATTTTCTTCCATTTCTCCTTCAGAGTCTGTCTCAAATATATCCGATAAAGCTTCCGATTCTGATACTGTACCTGGCTTTGTCAAGGAATCATCTGCTGAAATAATGTTGCTATCATCTTCCTTCTCTCCAAGCAGAAGTTCTGCCAACTTACGATGCTCCGAAATTTCTTCATTACTAGTGCTTTGAGATGTACCTTCTTCTGCCATAATCAAGTCCTCATTTTCTCGATCCCTTTTCATAACCAGCCCTCCTCCTCTCCGGCAGCCAACAGGAACCAGCCCTCCTCCTCTTCGGCAGCCCACAGCCTTTCGACTACCTCCTCCAACATCCCCAGCCAGCACACACCTTCACTCACACCCCCAAACCAAACAACACAATAGCAAACCCAAATAAGCATTGAAAAAAAAAAGAGGCATACCTGAGGCCGTCGGCAGAAGGGGGCGGGAGGTTGCGGGAGATGGGGACGCGACGGAGGACTGACGGAGGAGGGAGGGAGCGGAAGGTCGAAGGGACTCTGTTGTAGGAGGTTGCGGGAGAAGGGAGGGAGATCTGCTGTGGGAAGTTGTGGGGGAGGGTTTAGGGCGAAAGGGGGCGGGAGTTGCGGGAGATGGGGGCTGGGGGAGGGAGAAGGGCGTTGTTGCGGGAGAAGGGAGGGAGAATGGGAATGGGAATGGGATTCCTTACGTTTTGAGAGGGAATGAAATTTCCATCCTCAATAGGAATTTGATTCCTTCCAATCCTTTTTTTTGTACCAAACGTTGGAATTTCATTCCAGCTTAATTTTTCATTCCATTTTCTTTCATTCCGGGGTTCATTCCAGCGTACCAAACGCACCCTAAATGTAAATCAATCTTTTAAAGGACAAGAGACAACTATATTTTACATCGTTGAGATTTAGTCTAATTGAAGGATAACCACAAAATTTATTGGTTTAAGGAAGTTATTGATTGATTATCGTTATTAGGACTGTATTGACATAGAACCCGAAGAAGAAGAGAAAAAAAAGGGAAGAGAATGTAGGAAAAGAATGAGAGACATTGAGGAAAAAAATTATAAGGATAAATCAATCTTTTAAAGGACAAGAGTCAAGTATATTTTACATCGTTGAGATTAAGTCTAATTGAAGGATAACCACAAAATTTATTGGTTTAAGGTAGGTATTGATTGATTATCTTTATTAAGAGTGTATTGACATAGAACCCCCTTTTCATATTATTTAGGTCATTTTCGTGTAGGAAAATAATGGGAGATATTAAGAAAAAAATTATAAGGATATAAATCAATCTTTTGAAGAACAAGAGACAACTATATTTAACATCATTGAGGTTACGCATAATCTCAAGATATCCACAAAAATTATTGGTTTAAGGTGGGTATTGATTAATTATCTTTATTAGGAGGGTATTGATATAAAAAAATTCTTTTCGTATTGTTTATGTCATTTTTGTATCATATGGTGTCATTTTCATATCATTTTTGTATCATCTTACCTCATTTTCTATGCTACATCACCTAAATTCCATGTCAACGGTGTATGTATTGATGCAAAATTTGGTGTATAAACCAAAGTCCAATTAGAAAATTATATTTTTGTTTGAGCAAAGATGATACATGTCATTAACACGGGTATAGGAATTTTGGCCTTATCTCTTTTTAAATTTGAGCTATTGTAGTTTATGACAGATTTAACCTTTTTTTTTTTGGAAGTTAGTTTTATTAGATGTTTAATTAATCCAATAGTTTTTTTCCCTAAAAAAAAATCTAAAATTGAAAGGCTAATCTTTAAAATATATTTCGTGTGAAGAGGACTTGACAGTAATTTCCTACATATATCTCGTTAACAAACACACAAATTATACAATAGCTTGAAACAAGTCTTGTCACTAGGAGTACGAATAGATATAGGATATCCATTTGTATCCGTATTTGTATGCATTTTTTAAATGTCTCAAGCGAACAACTGTGGTTTTGGTTTGAATCAGCATAATTTGGATGTTGCAGGGCCACTAACTAAGCTATAATCTGCTGGGTAGGCAATTGGTACTAGATACAGCATCTGATAGTATGGCTAAACTGGACTGACGTAATGCTCCTACTGCTGCTGTTGTGTGTTGTAGATGGAGTTGATCAGGTTGCACTTGGAGTTGCATATGCATCATATGGTTTGAATCAGATATATTTGATCTACCTGGTACCGGCTGGCTAGCTGGAACTAGAGTTCTAGTTTCTGGGCAGTGGAGGGGGTACTGGTGCTAGAGAGGAAGGACCGGGTTGGGAGGGTATATATAGATTATTTTGTTGTAGACTGGCTTCTTTATGATGATTAATCTTGCAATAAAATCAATGTCACTGGCATTGCCTCTCCTACAGTTTAGTTTTTTTTATTTTCCGGAAATCCTACATTTATGAGTTGAGAGAATGATTAGAATACATTGGCTGTCTTATTAATTATTGTAGTTTTTCTTTCTTCCTGTAGTCTGATTGTTCATGGTGGTTGTCCAAGGAGTTCGCAAAGAACTCATGGCCAATGGGGTTCACTGTGGAACTGCATTTGACTTATGCTGGCGGTATATCCCAAAAAGACGTTATGAAAACGCAGTGGTATCAAGTATATAACATTACAAAATACATTTTTTGAATTAACTTTTATGAAATAGCTAAATTCATTAAACTCATTTTGTGATCTGAATATTTGGAAGGATCGATCCAATTGTCACTCAGCTTCCTTCATAAAACTCATTTTATCAACAAGAATCTTTCTCATTTTTGTTGTTCTTCATGCAAGCTGATGTACTGCAGTAGTAATCTAGTACTCTTTTGGTCTTGACCATAAGTTTAAGAGGATTGGCCAAATTCATAGCTTTATTTTGATGGATACATTATTGATAGAATTATAAATAATGTTGGAATTTCAACATTTTTTTTTATAAGTGAATGATTCGAATTTATTATGGGTGGACAAATCTCCTCTTATCTTTTTATATTTATCTTATGTATCAATTTTTTTTACTTTTTTTTTAAGTTTACAAAAATAGATAAATATAATTCCATTAATCAACAAATAATTATAAAGTAGAATGTAAAAGTTTATTATTTATAATTCAAATCGAATTACAAAATAACAAATAACAAAATCATTATAAAATAACAAAAATCAAATTAAAAACAGAGGACCCAGTTAAGTGATGCATGGGAGACATGAATTTAAGATCCACCAGGTAACTTTATGCCTTGCCCAATTTGATTAATTCAATGGCTCAATCACTTAATATACTCACTTGATATGGATACTTTAAGGATTAAGGTAACGTTCGATAATAATTATAGACAAACTGATTATAGTAAAAAAAATTTTTTTTTTTTTTAAACTGACTCCTATAGCTTTTTTTTTCAACATTTTTATAAGTTTTACACATGAGAAATAAACTGGCGCTTTTAAATAAGTTTGTGGTTTTTATGTATCTGGTTCAATTTTTTATTCATTAACAATTATTTTCCAATAAACTGTGTAAAATAATTATTATCAAACGCTACCTAAGAGTGTCAAATAGGTTCGTGTTCATGAGCCAACTTGGCATGTGTTCGGCTTGATTTGGTTGTGCATATTTTGTAAGTTTGATTCTACATTTTTCTAGAAATTGTCTTTTGAAGTCATTTGCAAAAGTTAACTTCTATTGTACGTAATAAGTAGAATATTGTTTGAAAAAAATGAGAATATATGGATTATAGACTTTAACATCAATGTTGATATATCACTGTTTACAAAAAAAATAAAATCAATGTCGATAAGTAATACTTAAATCTTACAATAATAGTTTAGAGCAAAAAAATAAAGTCTATAACTCTTAGTATAAGCAGTTTTTTTTTGTAAACGGTATTCTATTATTAGATAAGTCCATACATAACAACATACGGTATTGTGCTGAGAAAATATTACAGAACCTTAGTTCCAACAATTTAGGAATAAGATGTCCAAAATACAGTAAGCAAAAAGAAGCCTGAAAATAAAGGAAATTCCATCGACCAACAAAACGTTAGCCATTACATGGGATTGTCATCCAAGAGAGTAGAAGTAGATGCATTTTGTTCTCAATTTTGTTGGTCATTATTTGTAACCATAGGGTCAATTTCCATATCCCTATTCTGCTGAAAAGACGAAATGGAGTGCAGAACCTCATCTTTTCAAATTAGAAAGGCCATAATGTCTCTTCTTCGGTGGACCGACGAACCCGAGATAGAGTCGTCGGAACAGAAACAACATCTGCTAGAGATAAATCACAGTTCAAGACTCACAAGTATAATCAGGAACCAAAGAAAAATTTCAGTAGAAAAGAAACTATAATTTCATCCTTCATATCACAATCAGAGTGTTCGGATTCAGGCAAACAAATGCCCTAACCCTAGAACAGCTGATTAGAGAAAAATTTCACCGTAAAGCTCAATATATGCCAACAAATGCTATAAAATGCCAACAAATTCCAGATCAATATGCAAAGGAAGGGGTAAGAAAGTGTTTTAGCTGAGGTTTATACCTTCTAGTAGTTTAGCTGACGAGAGAAAACCAACATCGACGAGAGACCGATCCCATCTGCAAGTAGGCAAGGGACCGAATCCATTAGCGAGACTATGCTTTGACGGAGAGGAGGCGGAGGAGAGGAAAGTAAAGTCCCAACGAATTGGCGTAGATCTACAAGTAGGCGTAGTCTGGTCGGACTGAGAAGAGGAGGGAGAGGCAGATCTACGAGAAGCAGATCTGGGAGGTAGATCTGGGAGAGGAAGGAGTTATATTTTGTTCCTTGCTGCTCGGAGGGGAGGCGTAGCACGGAGGAAGAGGGAGATCTGACTCTCTTTCTCCCTAGTCAATCACCTTGTAGATCTGGGAGAAGCAAATCTGGAAGGCAGATCTGGAAGAGGGAGGAACCATATTCTGGTCCTTGCTACTTGGAGGGGAGGCGTAGCACGGAGGAAAAGAGGTAGATCTACTCGGAGGGGAGGCGTAGCATGGAGGAAGAGGGAGATCTGGGAGAGGCAGATCTGACCCTCTTTCTCCCTAATCGATCACCTTGTAGATCTGGGAGAGACAAATCTGGGAGGCAGATCTGCAGGCGCAAGGTAGTTGCCGCTTCACCTCGGCGCAGTAGCCACGGGAAGGCCCCGACTCGAGGGCAGAGGAGCATTTAATGATCAGCGGCTTCGGGCTGCAGTTCGGCAGCGGGAGCTGCTGCCATGAGAGCAGCTCCAGACACGCCTCCAAGAATGGACCCTTTGCTCCCAGACCTCACATAGGCGAAGACGTCGCCGCCAAGGAGAAGAGTCCTGTAGACGGTGGAAGCGACGGGTGCGAGTTTGGAGCGAGTTTGGAGAAGATCTCTTGCTCTTGTCACTCGGGGGAAGGTGAAGAAGAGGGGAGGAAGACAAGGGGAGAAGAGAAATACTGACTTCCATGCCAGAGGAAGAGAAGGGGAGAAGAGGGACCTTCCGCTTGAAATTTGGGAACATCTCCTAGTATAAGCGGTTGAAAGTTAAATTCTACGTGTGTCTATTTTTTAATGCATAACTTTCATATGGTAAAAGCTAAAGCTTTCTGGTGGAAGCAGTGTTCTATTATCATATCTAGAGTAACTTCTAAATGTTTTAGAATTATACTAAAATTCATTTATCATTCTTTAAGTCTTAAAATACTTGAATCTTACAATGACAGTTTAGATTTTTTTTTTAAAATCTATAACTTCTAGTATAAGTAGTCAAAAGCCAATATCTATATAAATCTGTTTTTAATAACTTCTGGTGGAAACTACGTTCTGTTGTACTGTTTAGAATAACTTCAAAATGTTTTACACCCTAGAATCCAATATAAAACTAAACCAAATGCATTCTAAGAGCCTTCATTGCATATAGCAAACGAACTCAAGATTAACGTGCCAGGCCAACTCAAAGTTAGGCTTCTTGTTCACATATAGAGGCAAGGCTTCAATCTTGAGTAATGACTATGGAAAAAGTTTGTAATATACAATCCTATACATAATTATATAATTTTTTTAAATCCTTGATAGTGAGACCTATTGTATCATCTCCTCTTTAAAACCTAACTAGTTGAACAAGTACGTGCAATACATGAAATATTAATAATATATATATATATATATAATTTTAAAAAATATACAATATGAATTTACCCAAAGAAAAATGAATAAACTTTTTTGAAAAACAATGATTTCCATTTATATTGGATTATCTAATGCGACAAAAAATTTCATATTTTTCAATATTAAAATTTTAGATTATTAAGAACTTAACAATATAAATTAAAAACCTCAGATTCTCTCGTCACAGCTATCTAGTTCATGGGTTATACTAAAAAAATCTTATGCTTACTTACCTTTGAAGACTCAAAAAACTTTTAAGAGAAATTACAAATATATTAATAATATGGTTACAAGTTCGATGTATGGGGCACATCTAGAACACAAAAGTCTCTAGAGCACAAAATTCTAAAAAGTAGGTATCTGCCTCCCTTTTGTAAGAAGGTTAGATGATTGTTCCGAAACTCTAGTGGTTAGTTACTTCCTTTTGAGGAAATTGTACGTGATGCTTCTTTTGAACAAGGGAATGAAAATGGCACTTATGTAGTCACTCTTTTGTGGACTACATTATAAATTAAAAGGCTTTTATTATTTATGTTGAATGAGAAAATATTATCACGTGTTAAAAACACCTTCATTCCATTCTTAGTAGAGTATAGAGATATATTTAGGTATTTAGATTATTAATAACTATGAGATTTAAGAATAACTATGTTAATACTTAAGCACATTAAGTAGCTTACAATAAAATAGTTGGTTAAACTAAATAAATATTTTATCCTTTATATTGTACAATGTTTGTAAATTTAAAAACAAAGAGAAGCCAAATATATGTCATACGCCAACTTTTATTAAGAAATAAATATACGTGAAGTCAAATGATACATTTTGAAAGACTTGTTATGGGGTCTAGTAATATTTTAAGGGACTAAAAACCCTACTCTGTTAATTATTTAAAGTAATATATATAGGTAGAAAAAATTAAAGTGAAAATAAAATTGAATGTAAATAAATATTATTTAACTTAAAGTAAATAAAAATAAGAGATAATTTCTTATACAATACCAAATGTTATAAAATTTTAAATTATAATTTCTTTATGTTTAGTACATTAATGTAATTAATTACTTTAAGATTAAATGAGCCTTTACAAATTATGTGGTATGATCACCATGACATGACATCTTTTAATTTGATGAAAATGGAGAAATAACCAAATTTCATGTCATATGGTATATTTTAATATTCTTTCAAACCATGTGACATGTCGTCGATATGCTCTGAATCCATGTAGTATTCTCTAGAGGTCATAAATCTTTGTTATTTTTTAAAGTAATATAAATAGATGCAGACGATATCATCTCTCATATGATTGCATATAAGATTTTGTATCAATACCCTCACTAAAACCACTACTATAGTCAATGTCTTCTTTGAAATGAAAATTATGTCAATACCTTTTTTTTGTTTACCTTTGTTTGCTTATGTTACTTATTTATGACTCAGCCAGGACTTTTAAAAATAACTATCTTGTCTTTTATCCAATGTACCCTTTCATCCCTAAGTTGTATAAAACTTACTCTTCTCTTTGTAGTCCGTAACATATGGGGCGTAGACGAAAAAGAAGCAAATGAAGAAAGGAGGACGTTGGAAGAGGATAAGGAAAAAGAATAGTGTAGCATTTAATATGTTGAAATAAATGATGGAATGCATTGGAATGGAATTAAACTTCAGGGATGAAATGGTATTTGTATGTTTGGTATGAAAATATGATTAGTCATTCCCTTGAGAATGAAATTCTCACTCTTAATGGAAATTTGATTCTTTGTTGATATGTAAGGAATTTGATTTTCATTCCATTAAGAATTAAAAAAATAATAAATTATAATTTACTTTTTTCAACTATTAACGTTTTACAACTTAGTACTTAAATTTTTTTTTGTCACAACTTATCTCTCTTAATTATAGTAAATTACAATAAATTCCTTTTTAGTTAATTGACGCTAAATTTTTGCATGGTTTGACTCTTTTATTCTCTTTATTTTACCATTCTAGGATTAAATTACAGTACGCTTCTTAACTATTTACATTTTTTAGTTTAGTACCATAAACTCTTTTTGGTTACAATTTGTTTCTCTTAATGGTTAAATTACAATTTAATCTCTCGATTATTCAAGTTTTGTAACTTAGTATCCTAAACTTTTTTCATTACAACCTGCTTCTTTAAATTATGATAGATTATAATAAATCACCTTTTTAGATAAACGTTGTTAATTTTTTTACTTTGTCCGACTATTTTATCCTTAATTACAAATAATCTTCTTCTTGGTCCTACAAAATTCGATCCAAACATTACTTCTAGGAACCCTTCCTTCCTCATTCACACCCTACTAGATACAAATTTCAGTCATTGACACTTTATTCCAAGTGGATTAAAATATTCGATTAAAATATGTTTGATGATGATAAGGAAAAAGCTTGAGATATTTCTATAGTGTTAGCTAAGCTTGAGATCACCAATTTATCTAGAAAATAGAGAAAAAAAAGTTTGGGAAAGAAAATGAGAAGAGAAAATTTTGCTAGTGAAGTCGAGTTTAAAATTTATGACGTAGAAAAAATAGAAGAAGATAGAGAAGAAGAAAATGAGAAAGAATGATAAATTTGTCTAGAAGAAATATTGTAAATGTTAAGTAACTCTTTAAACATGATGGAAGGTCTTATCATTTAACAGAGGTAGTTGAAGGAGGCAAGTTGTAAAAAAAACAATTCAATGTATTAAGTAAAAAAACTTGAATAGTTAAGGAGATAAATGGGAAAAAATCACAGGAAAGACAAATTTGTCCAAAAAAAAAACCATAACCCTTCAAACATGACGAAAGAAGTTTTGTTGTTTAAAGAAAGTAGTTAAAGGCAACAAGTTGTAACAAAAAACATTAAGATACTAAATTGAAAAATGAGAATAATCGAGGGAGTGAACTGTAATTTACCTAAAACAAAAAATTCGATACCTTCCCATCTCAAGTCCATCTTCTAATTTCTACTGCAACAGTTCTACCCCTACCACATTCCTTACTTCTTTGGTTGTTGTCTTTCTTCATATCTCTTCGTATCTCTTATTAAAGTTGACAAGATATTTTTTTAACACGTAGATGTTAATATATAGATTTTGTATTTTCATTTTGATTCTATCATTATGTATAAAACAGTAGAAATGAATTGTTTGTTAGTTTCATTTTATATTTTGATTGTAGACTAAACATAAAAGAGAAATAAAACTATTCCCCTTTATCCTGTTGTATTTCAAGATCAGAAACCCAAGCCCAACTGTCACTTCCAGTCGCTTTTATATTCCTGGTTTTCTAAAATACCCCTACATTACCTGTAAATTCCGAGAAGATGGCGTTCGGATTGCGACTTCCACGTAAGGAAACGGCTTCTTTTTGGTTGTTGCAATCACGGGTTCGTTGGGCTCGCAACGACGTTGGAAGTAACCAAATATTATTATTTTTCTTATTTTTGGTGTTTTATCCACGTCATCGTGTAAGTTTCGCAAAATTAGACCATATGGTGTAGCATTTGACAACGTCATGACAAGAAATACTCCAATAGAGCAGTAATCCGTTGCGGTCTAGACACATTTCACTGTTCAA